>ML839837.1:0-20345 GCA_009831015.1 Picea engelmannii | reverse complement strand
TATATATATATATATGTTATTATTATTATGTTAACTATATGTATGCTTTGAAATAGGTTTCCAATGACTAGCTCGAGTTCAATACCTTATCATTTTCAATTTGTATTGTTTATATATATTTAGATTTGTTTATATATAATCAAAATAATAGTGCGTTTGGTTTGTAGGTTAGGTGGGACTGGAGATATAGCTTGGAGCTTTGGCCCTCAGGCCTAGATTTCAAACAAAAAATCTGATACCATTTGTAGTGACCATATTAATTTAACATCAAATAATTAATCAAACAAAATAGTCACTGCTACTTGATTTCAGAAAATTCAATAATTTCTTATAAATTACGCACATATGCATATAAATTTATCATAATGAATAATGATTCCATAACAGAAATAAAACAAATACGTACTTTAAAATACCTTGGTCTGATGCTAACCCTCCGCTTTCCACTTGCCTTGTTGACCTTCATGCTTCTGCTTTGCCCAGCTTGAAGCCACACACCGACTCTGCCCAAAACCGAGTTTCCACCCTGCCAACTAGGAAAACTACCTAGCTCCAGGATACCATATGGATATCCTAGCCCCCGTGCCCAAAACCCCCAGCAAACCGGTGCTCCCTGAACTAATCCTCCTGACTCTAGAACTCAACTCTCCTCTCTGCAAATCCAAAAAAAAAATGATAATCCCGTAGAATGATCCCCCCTGCCTCCTTAAACCTTCCCCCTCATATCCCTCCTTCACCGCCTCTTGTCATTTACTTCCTTACCTCCACATTTATTACCTTATCCCCTTATAATTAATATCTTATCCCTTTAGAATTAATATCTTATCCCTTTATAATTAATATCTTATCCCATTATGTTCAATGTCTTATCCCTTTCCGTGTACGTAAGTCGTTAACAAATTAAACTTATAATTTATCAACCCTATTAATTTAATACCCATGTCAATGAATGTAACATGTAATTAATTAATCAATTAATTAATCAAATTGTAACCATTAATTAATTAATAAATATTTAATTATTATCATTATACCAATCTTTGTTTAATTAATAATATGTTAGAAAAATTAATTACCTAATAAATTTTACTTAATAATTCCCTAAACATATATTCTACTAGGGTTGTTACACGATGCACGTGAACTGAAAATACTAAAGTGGGTCACTTCCAGTTTGAGGCCACTCCAAGCCTCGTAGGGGGTCTTTTCCTTGATAGATATATCGGGATATCTATTTTGGATTTAGGTTGTACAATTAAGTGCTTCATCCCATAGTCTATGTGGTAGTGACTTTGCATGTAGCATGCAAGATGCCATGAATTTTAGAGATCTGTTTTTTCTCTCAACAAATCTGTTTTGCTGTGGATTTTAGAGAACTGTGTGCTGCAAATGAATCCCTACCTCATGAAAAATATTATGCATATCATGATTGACATAATATCCCCCATTATCATTTTGGAGGAGTTTGATTTTCTTTCCTGATTGTGTCTCAACCAGAGCTTTGAAATCTTTGAGGTGTTGAAAAACCTCTCATTTTTTCCTGAGAAAGTAAATCCATGTGAAACATGATAAATCTTCAACAAAAATGAGAACAAACCTCGCTTTGTTGATTGATGGATGCAAAAAATTTCCCATGAGGTCACTATGGATCAGATCTAAAGGAAAGGAGGCTCTCTAAGTCTTTCCTTTGTCAAATTTATCTTCAGGGTGTTTTCCAACAACACATCCCTCATCGATTCCCTTGGAGAAATTAATGACTGGTGGATGATAAACAAATATTTTCTTGCTAATTTGTTGCATATATATGAAATTCAAATGCTTTAACCTTTCATGCCATATCTTACTACTTCCATTAGCATGGATAAGCAGTAAAGAAGAATCTAGTTCAATAAATTAAGAAAATGTATTTAATCTAGATTGATGATTTACCTCACTGGTAGCAACCCTGGAATTGGTTTGCATGTCATAGATTTCCACTACATTTGGTGTGAATATGAATTTATTTTTTTTCCGAAATTCGTCATCTGATACATGGAGTGAAGATTGACAAATAGTTTGGGAATGTGCAACACATCCTAGAAGCTTCTGTTGGTGAGTTCAATCCTTCCTTTTTCGGTGACCTCGACTGGAGAATTGTCCCCCATCAGAATAGGAGGACCTTAGCATCCATCCATTGAATAATAGACTTCTTTTTTGGCATCCATGTGATGTTATCCTCCTGAATCTATGATCCAATCATCATGAGAGGAGTTGATGGAAATCAAGGCATGGCTAGAATTTCCTTTCTTGGGATTCTGATATTCTGGCTTCTTCTTCTTGGCACCCTTGGGGATGCGATATCCAAGGTTTTTTTGATGAAGTATTTGAGTCATTATATATATATTTTTGTGCATGCATGTGGATTATGGATGGAATCCTTTATGGAAGTATGTGCATTTCTCCCCTTTTCTTCCCTTTCCACCTTTGGATCCGGAGGCATCCTTCTTCAAATTTGCATGAGATTTCCTTTTGTATTTATATTTATATTTATGATATTGATAGCTTCCATCTTGCACATTAATTGAATGCACCTTTGGGCCTTTTATTTCTCCCATGTTGATGAGCTTGGTTTTCTCTTGGGTCAGGGATTCGATAAATTCCTCAAGAGAAGGCATCCTCCAGGTGGCTCTAGAGGAGAATTTGACTTAATGGAATGTGGATATGAGCACAGATAATTTAGGAACAAGTTTGGAGAGAATGGTGAGAACCATTTTTTTCTCCTCCTTATATTTATTAACCCCTTGAGCTTTGAGTTGTGACAGTAAATCCTTGAATTTTGTAAAGAAATCTTGGAGATTGTCGAAGATTTTTGGATCCAATGTGAGAATTCCACCTTGAGAATGTGTCCCCTTATATCATCATGTTTTCCAAAGATCCCTTCCAAGTTTTTCCAGGCTTCATTGGGTGTTTTATATGAAGATATGTGAAAAAGAAGATCGAGAGAGATGAGACTACAAATTGTTCTGAATTCTTGATCCATTCGATTTAGATACTTGGATTTTCTATGGTTGATGTATGTTCTATATATGTATTCAAGGTTAACCCGTACAATCCTTTGGTTTGGAGATGAATTATTATTCTCTCCTTCCATGCAAAGTGATTGTAAGGTGTAAGAATGAATTCTTTTGGGAATTCTATCTTCCCACTGTCTTCTATCTTTGGTACTTGCAAAAAATAATTTGGTGTATCTTCTCTTAGCAGTCTGTCAACTCTAATACCATGTAAATGTGTTGAAACTATAGAGAATAGATATAGATATATAATACCACACACATTTGTAGAGATTAATTGATAAAGAAGAAGCAAGAGAGAAAGAATGGAAGAATTCTCATTAACCGTAATGAATAATGAATAATTTACACATGATATACTCTGTATAACTCAACTAATGCACACTAGAGGAGAAGCCAATGAGCCATAGTGGTGGTGTGGAGTGATATATACACAGACAAACAGTTACAGTAGTGAAATTCCACCTAGTCTAGTCTCTTAGGTAGTTACGATAGTGAACTACCACTTAACTGATTTAACTAGTCTACTAGTATTCAGTTAACTGATTGAAACATAGTGAAGTGAGGAGGAGATCAGGGAATCAAGGGTAATGCGTCAATATGGTGATGATACCAAGACTAATGTGCATTATCTGGTGATGATCCCAATATTGCATGGTGACAAAACCAATACATCATCTAGACTCCACTCAACTTGTCAAACTGAAGTGAAAACTAAAGAGAATATTTTCCCTAGAGGAATATTCTTCCTAAAATATAGGAGACTGGATACTGACTAATAATGACTAATAAACTAGGAAATAAATTAGGAAAAAGAAATATTATTTGTCTTTGAAGTAACTCCAACAATATTTTAGTTCTTCCACGTACCTAGAGTATATCAGAAGGCTAATTTTGAATGGTTTCGCATTAAAAAACATTACTATGGATTTGATCTCCCACTTACCCGATGTATATCGGGAGACCCCTTAGAATCCTAAGACCAACCGAGTAAACCATTTGGCCAAATTTTTTTCTATAGTACACAGAGAACACCATTCAAGGAGATCACTCTCTAGTACCTGGGTAGTCAAATAATATGGCTAAGGTCATGGTCAAGCCTCCTTGGTTAGTTCCCTGGGATATTGGGATAAGTACTATTGTTGGATCTTTCACGTATATTATATATTTATAACATATGACTCTCCCTTTTGTATGAGGACCTGTTCCTCAACCAAATTAGGAATTCCTACCTTGCAGTGATACTTGGCCAACATGCCACCAAAAATGGAAATTCTACACCAAATAATCCCTCAGATAGTCCTACTTGGACTCTTGAGGAAGGTAAAGAAATTCACAAGGACATATATGATTTACAAATGAAGTAAAAAAATTCTAACTAAAAAGGATGATGGATTCAATTGAAGCTAATCTAGAAGAGATGTTGGATACTAAGATGGATAGATTAAAAGGGCAGATCATGGAAGGGTTGAAAAATATGCTAATAGAGAGGCCACCTAAAAGTGACCATGTATCCCATGATATTTATGATGAGGGCACAAGGAATATGAATGAAGACTAGAGAAACTCTAGCTTTGGGTTGAAGACCAACCACTTTCCTAATATCAATATGAGGAATTTTGATGCCAAGGATCCAATCACATGGATACTCCAGATGGAGAATTTCTTTGATCTACATGATGTGCCACACACACAAAAGGTACAAATTTCATCCTTATATTTAGAACCTAATTAGTTTGTTTGGTATCAATGACTTTGGTCTCTCAAATCACTTCTCACTTGGAAAATTTTCATGAAAGAAATGATAGCACACTATGAGGATACAAGGATAAATACCTTCTTCATCCAATTGATAAATCTCAAGCAAAAGGGTTTAGTTGCAGAGCACACTGAGAACTTACAAAGATTAAATATAAAGGTAACATATATTCCATATGAGCACCTGATTGATTTCTTCATAGGAACTTTAAAGGATAAAATTCAACATGAGGTTCGCCTTTCAGAACCAAAATCATTGGAGAATACATTCAGGGTGGCGAGAAATGTTGAAAGTAAAAATATAGGTATGGATACTAGAAGGACCACCCCTAACATCTATCAATAGAATAATGTTCCTTATTCTAAACCATCTGAACCTATAAGGTTGAAACCTCAACAATTGGAGAAAAGAAAAGAAAAAGGTTTATGCTTTAATTGTGATAGAAAGTACAGTAAGGGACATAAGTGTGGTGAGAATAAATTATTCTACATGGATTGTGAAGAAGAAGAAGAAGAAGAAGAAGAATAACAAGAACCATATCAAGATGAAGATGTAGAAGATATTTCTTCTGAACAGGTGAATCCCACCATATCATGTCATGCATTGGCTAGAATTAGCACTTCTCAAACCCTGAAGATCGAAGGATATATAAAAAAGAAAACATTAATAGTGCTAATTGATTCTGGTTGCACTAATAATTTAATTGACTATAAATTATCCAAATATCTCAATTGATTTACATATCCAGTGCTAGAGTTTCAATTAATGATTGCAAATGGAGGAAATATCATTTTCTCAAGAAAATTCCATAAGATGAATCTTACTATGGGGGAATATGTAATGAATAGTCCAATGATTTAATACCTGTAAATGTGTTGAAATTGCAAAGAATAGATCTAGCTAGAAAATAACACACACATTTGCAGAGATATATTGAGAAAGAAGAAGCAAGAGAGAAATAATGGAAGAATTCTCATTAACCGTAATGAATAATGAATAATTTACACATGATATTCTCTGTATAACTCAACCAATACGCATTGGAGGTGAAGAAAATGTGCCATAGTGGTGGTCTAGAGTGATCTGGACACACACCAACAGTTATGGGAGTGAACTTCCACCTAATATAGTCTTTCAGGAAGTTACGAGAGTGAACTTCCACCTAGTTGGGTTAACTAGTATAACAGTCTTCAATTAACTAACTGAGAAAGAGTGAAGTGAGGAGAATATTACGGAATCATTGGTAATGCGCTAGTTTGGTGATGATGCCAAGGACATTGTGCATTAGTTGGTGATGATACCAATGTTGCATGGTATCAAAACCAAGCATCATATAGAATCCACTCAACTAGTCAAACTGAAGAGAATATTCTCTTAGAGGAATATTCTCCTAGAGGAATATTCTCCCTAAACTTTAGGAGACTAGATAAAGAGTAATAAACATAGGAAAAACCTTAGGAAAAATAAATCCTAGTTGTGTGTGAAGTAACTCCAACACCCCTGAACATCACTATGGTGAAAATAAAGAATGGGTCCCAACAACGAGGCCATGTTAGGTACCCAAATATAAAATATACATTGAAATAAAGTGAGGAAAGAGGGAAAAACTCATGGGAAAAACCCTCGCTGAAGGTACAATGTATGTAAAAAGAAGAACTGAAAGATACTAGGCAACTGTGTCCTTCACTCCAAGACAACTTCATGGAGAATGGAACTTCTGCTCAGTGAAGGTCTTAGTGAAGATGCATGTCGTATGTTTTGTTGAAGGACACAATTGTAGGTTGATGATCCCCTCATGTACTAAGCCTCAGATGTAGTTCATTTGGATCTCAATGTGCTTCATCCGCTACCTCTGAACTGGATCTCTGCAGAACTTCAGAGTTCTCTGGTTGTCACACGAGATGACGATCGACCGATGAAAGTGAATGCCCGACTCTGTGAGAAATTGTTGTAGACACATAGCCTGAATGGATATGTTAACTACCCCTTTGTACTTTACCTCGGCTGAAGAAAGAGAAATAGCATCCTACTTATTTCTCGACCAACGGATAGGCCTAGAACAAAGAGTGAGTGAGTAACCAGATGTGGACTTGTGATTAGTGCTATCGCTAGCCCAGTCAGAATCAGTGAAACTGATGATATCTAATGTAGAGTCTTCTTCATAATGAATCACAAAGGTGATGGTGCCCTATACATATCAAAGGATACACTTAGAATCTTTCTAATGTAGCTCATGTGGCTCCTACATGAACCTGGAAACTACACCAACTGCATAGGATAGGTCTGGTCCTGAGTGTGTGAGATGTAATAAGATCCCCACTAGATGTTTGCACAATATGATTTCAGCCAGTGGATTTTCCCCACCATCCTCAAGTTTGAATCCTAATAGAAAAGGATTCGGAGAAGACTTGCATTATGTCATGTGAAATCTCTCAAGGAGATCTCATGCATACTCGGCATGCGACAATTTGATGCCTGATGCATCCTAACTGATCTCGAGTCCAAGGAATAATTGTATTGGATCTGTTTCCATCATCAAAAATATGTCGTGTAGAATCCTCTTGATTGCAATAATCACTTAAGTCGGGAAACTGGTGATCATCAAATCATCAACATACAAAACTAAGAGTAGAAGTGAATTAGCTGTCCTGAGCATGTAGACATTCAGGTTTGATTTACAATGTACAAAGTTCTATGATAATAGGTAGGATTCCATCTTGGCATACCATGCCATCAGAGCCTGCTTAAGGCCATAAAGAGATTTCTTCAGTCAACAGACCAAAGATGAATCCTGCATAAATCCCTAGGGATGCTCCATATATATCTCTTGAGAGAGATCAACATGAATAAATGCATTATTCATGTCCATATAATGGACTTCCCATCCCTTGGTTTCTGCAATGGAAAGTTACAAACGTATGGAATCCATCTTTTCTACTGGAGCGAAGGTCTCATCATAGTCAATGGCATGCACCTACTGAAATCCTTTGGAAACAAGCTTGGCTTTGTATCTTCTAATCTATCCATTTGTTGTGCTCTTGGTTCTATAGACCCATTCACATATGAAAAGTTTACTTCTAGAAGGAAATGGAACCAGATCCCAAGTTTGGTTCTTGAGGAGGGAGTTTTACTCCTCCTGCATGGAAGATTCCCAAAAGGGATTTTGAGCATCCTTTCCATAAGAATGTGGATCTGAAGACTAAAGCAATAAAACATTCTAGAGGTCAATGGTGGAGTTGCAGTGAGTTCAATAGGAGGCTCCTCGAAATCATACTAAATGCTCCTAGTATCAGCTCGATCACCAACAAGATGCCTTTCATCTTGAGGAGTAGTCTGGGCCCACTTGGGCCTCTCCTCTGTATCTGCATCTGGATGCACTAACTTTGCATTTGACTGTATTGACTCTATATCTGGATCATCTAAATCCTCTGAATCATGAATCTCTTGAATCTCTTATGAATAAGAGTCGACATGTGCATGCTCGTCATCTTGGACAGGTGGAAGAATGAAGGTGTCTGCATGCGGTTGTTGAGGTACATGTGAGACACTTTCCTTGAATTGGACACTTCACTCAATGATGAGTTGGTCTGAGGAAATATCAATAATTCTGGATCCCTTCACACCATATGGGCATTCAACAGAGATACACTATGTTCTCTGTGGATCAAGTGACCTCTTCTTTTCAGAGGGAATTTGGGCCCATGCACGTGAACTGAAAATATGAAAGTGGGTCACTTCCAGTTTGAGGCCAATCCAAGCCTCATAGGGGGTATTATCCCTGACAGATCTATGCAGAGATATATTTTGGATGTTTGTTGCATAATTAAGTGCTTCGGCTCATTGTCTCTGTGGTAGTGAATTTGCAAGTAGCATGCAAGATGCCATCTCTTTTAGAGATCTGTTTTTCTGCTCAGGAAATTCATTTTGCTGCGGAGTATAGGGAACTGTGTGTTGCAACTGAATCTGTGCCTCATGAAAAATATTTTGGATCTCATGATTGAAATAATCTTCCCTGTTATCAGTTCGAAGTACTTTTATTTTCTTTTCTGATTGTGTCTCAATAAGGTCTTATAAATATTTGATGTGTTGAAGGACCTCATATTTTTGCCTAAGTAAATCCATGTGAAATTTGAGAAATCATCAACAAAAATGAGAAAAAACCTAACTTTTTTGATTGATGGATGTGGAAAAGGACCCATGAGGTCACTATGGATCACATCTAAAGGAGAGGAAGCTCTCTGAGTCTTTCCTTTGTCAAATTTGTCTTAAGGGTGTTTTCGAACAACACATCCCTCACAGATTCCTTTCGAGAAATGGATGTCTGGTAGACCATAAACCAATATTTTATTTCTAAGTTGTTGCATATATCTTAAATTCAAATTCCCAAACATATCATGCATATACTACTACTTTCATCAGCATGGGTAAGCAATAAAGTAGAATCTGGTTCAATAAATTTAGAAAACGTATACAACCTAGATTGATGGTTTACCTCACCGGTAGCAACCCTGAAATTGGTTTGCATGTCATATATGTCCACTGAATTAGGTGTGAATATGTATTTATTTTAAGTTCCATAAATTTTCATGTGAAGAACAGAGAGAAGATTGACAGAAAGTTTGGGAATGTGCAACACATTCTCGAAGCTTCCATTGGTGAGTTCAATCCTTCCTTTTTCAGCAACCTCGACTGAAGAGTTGTCCCCCATCAAAATAGGAGGACCTTTTCATGCATCCAATGAATAATATACTTCTTTTGTGGCAGCCATGTGATGTGATTCTCCTGAATCTACAATCCAAGCATCGTGAGAGGAGTTGATGGCAATCAAGGCATGGCTGAAATTGCCTTTATTGGGAATCCAATATTCTGGCTTCTTCTTCTTATCAACCTCGGAGATGTTATCTCCAAGGTTGTTTCTCTGAAGTATTTGATTCATTAGATCTGTTTTTTCTTGTATGCATGCAGATTTTGGATGGAATCGTTTATGGAAGTATCTGCATTGCTCCCCTTTTCTTCCCTTTCCACCATTGGATCCAGAGGCATCGGTGAAGGGTTTTGAGTACCCTTCCTTCTTCATATCTTCATGAGATTTCCTTTTGTATTTATATTTAGATTTATGATATTGATGAATTCCATATTGCACAGTAAGTGCATGCACCTTTTTTTCTTTGATTTTTCCCATGTTGATGAACTTGGTTTTCTCTTGTTTCAGGGATTCAATAAATTCCTCAAGAGAAGGCATCTTCCAGGTGGCTCTAGAGGAGAATTTGAATAATGTGGATATGAACACGTATAATTTAGGACCAAGTTTGGAGAGAATGTTCAGAACCATTTGTTTCGCCTCCTTAGATTTATCAACCCTGCAAGATTTGAGTTGCGACAGTAAATCCTTGTATTTTGTAAAGAAATCTTGGAGATTGTCGAAGATTTTTGGATCCAATATGAGCAATTAAACCTTGATAATGTGTCCCATAATCTCATATTGTTTTACAAAGATCCATTCCAATGTGGTCTAGGCCTCATTGGGGGTTTTACAATAAGATATGTGAAAAAGGAGAATAGGAGAGATGAGACTGCAAACTATTTTGAATGCTTCATCCATTTGATTTAGATACTTGGATTTTTCTATGGATGATGTCAGTTTTGTCTCTATATTTAAGGTTGACCTATACAATCCTCTAGTTCGTATATGCATGATTATTCTATCCTTCCATGCAAAGTAATTCTAAGGTGTAAGAATGGACTCTTTTGGGAATTCCATTTTTTCGTTGTCTTCAATATTTTGTACCTGCAAAAATAATTTGTTGTAGATTTTTCTTAGTAGTCTGTCAGCTATAATACCATGTAAATGTCTTGAACCTGCAAAGAATATATCTAGATAGAAAATAACACACATGTTTGTATAGATAAATTGACAAAGAAGAAGCAAGAGAGAAAGAATGGAAGAATTCTCATTAACCATAATGAAAAATGAATAATTTACACATGATATACTATGTATAACTCAACAAATGTGCACTAGAGCTGAATCCAATGTGCCATAGTGGTGGCCTAGACTAACCTAGACACACATTAGCAGATATAAGAGTGAACTTCCACCTAGTCTAGTATTTTACGAAGTTACGAGAGTGAACTGCCACCTAGTTGACTTAATTAGTCTACTAGTCTTCATGTAACTAACTGGAACATAGTGAAGTGAGGAGAAGATCAGGGAATCATGGGTAATGCACTAGTATGGTGATGATACCAAGGATAATGTGAATTATCTGGTGATTATCCCAATGTTTCATGGTGACAAAACCAATGCAGCATATAGACTCCACTCAACTAGTCAAACTGAAGTGAGAACTTAAGAGAATATTCTCCTAGAGGAATATTCTCCCTAAACTTTAGGAGACTGGATAAATAGTAATAAACATAGGAAAAACCTTAGGAAAAATAAATCCTAGGTGTGTGTGAAGTAACTCCAACAATACCCATGGGTGGTGTTGATGTCGTACTAGGGGTCTAATGGTTACAATCATTGGGAATTGTGACCTTTAATTTTCAAGAACTTTTCATGAAATTTTCATTGGAAGGAAAGGAATTTTAGTTAAGGGGTATCACAGTGAAACCTAGTAAGGTGGTAATCTCTAACAGAATGAAAAAAATATTGAAAAAGAGGCATCAAGGTGTACTTGTACAACTATTCTCACTAGATTTTCAAACATCTCAGCCATCTATTCCTCTATATCTCCAGGGTATCATTGATAAGGATTCCAAGGTATTTGAAGATATTCCCATAAGTATTCCGAAGTATTTGAATATATTCCCATAAATATTCCACCCACTCATGATCATGATCATGCTATTCACTTAATTCTCAGGAGCTTTCCTCCTAATATTAGGCCTTATAGATAACCTTATTACCATAAGAGTGAAATTGAGCGTATGGTTGAATAAATATTAGAGGTTGGCATTATTAGACCTAGCATCTCACCCAGACCCATCCATATATCTCATATGAAATAGGATTAGTTTCTAGATACATGAAGGATCCCCATGATATGCATTGGAAGGATGCCAAGAACATTCTCATATATGTTCAAGGCACCATGAGTTATGGGATTCACTATGTAGTTTATTGTGCATTGGATATCATAGGCTTCACAAATTTATATTAGGATTGCAATGGCATAGATCACAAGTCCACTTATGGGTACACTCTCAGTTCATGTTCAAGCCCTATGTGTTGGTCAAGTAAGAAGTAATCAACCATTTCTTTATCTTCCGTAGAGGGTTAGTACATAGCAGTAGTCAACTATGTCATTTAGGAAATTTGGATTCAAGACTTCTTTACCAATCTTGGTATCCAACTTCATTGTGCAGCTATCATATGGTGTGTCAATAAGAGTACACTAAGATATTGTATAGATCCACTACAACGGAAGCAAACCAAACACATTGAGGTATGCATGTATTTCATGAAAGATCTAGTACATGACATGATCATTGATGTACAATTTTGTCCTTCCTATGAATAGATTGTCGACATCTTCACCAAGACCTTCACTAGGATGAAGTTTCATACTTTTCGATATCGTCTTGGAGTGAAGAACATAGTTTCCTAACATCTTCCTTTTCTTATTTTGATGAATTTTCTTTTGAGGGGAGGGTTTGTTCCCACATGGTTTTCCCTCTTTCCTCATTTTTATTCAATGTTCATTAGTTGCATTGTACATGAGTACCTAATATGGCCTAGTTGTCAGGACTCATTTTTTATTACTCCATATTCATGTTCAAGGGGGATGTTGGCGATATTTCTATTTTTAACTCACTAGTTCAGTAGTAGTTAACTGGAGCTAGTTCTATTTTAGACTTTCTATTTTAGACCATCACTATTATGCATGCATTGCTAAGAAAATCTCATTGTTGTCCCTTTTTTTAATTATAGATTTTTATTTCCTATATGAGTGTATATCACTCATTCATTATATGATTCATTGATCATCTCATTGGAGTAGTGTGAATATATTTTCTCATTATTCCATATTGAATCTCTTATCGTTTTCTTGATAATCTTTGTTCATACTTTCTTTAGCTAGGTATCCTATGCATGTTTCCATGAAACATTGATAGATCATTCTTTCCTTATTTCACATTATTTTGAATTGAATATAATTTTGAGTCCCTGATCACATATTTGGATCACACTTAGCAAATTATGCTTTATATTTTCAACAAGTAGGAAATTTTCTGCCACAATATCTTTGTTTCTAAGAGTGACTATGCCTTTTCCTATAATTTTGGTTGAGTTATCATTTCGAAATGTGAGAGACCCCTATTTTTCTTTCCTTCATGTTACAAATTTATTTTTTTCTCTATTTATATGCTTTGAGCATCTACTTTCAATACACCAATGAATTCTTGTATTTTGGGCATATAAGGCAAACCCAAATTCCTCAACATTCAAATCTTCTTTATTCCTTTTCAAATTTCTATGTCGTTCCCCTATGTGATTGAAAGGAACATGGCTAGTTTCCCTTGAATAAACTCTCAAATCACTTCTACAATTTATGGCTATGTGAAAAAAATTATTACATTTGTGGCATTTAATTTCATAACCCAAAGAAACAAAACTTCTATAATTTATACCAAATGCCTCACGAGGCTTTCTATGATAATTGCCTTCATAATGATTCTTGGAATTTTCATATACACTTTTGTTCCTGACATTTTTACCCTTTTCATATGCTCTAGAATTTATGGATTTATTCCCAAAATTATTGGAAGAATAACACAAGCGAAGAAAAATATTTTGGTACCTGGGTGTGGGTGGTCTTCTAGTTGGTGTTGTTATTTTAAAACCATGATCTTCTTCATTGATAGTTTTTTATTCCATGTTCCTCTAAATGCATGATCATATTCTTGATTCTTCTTTATTTAGGGTTTATGTATGTTCTCCTTTAGACGCTTTCATGCTTATTTCTTGATGTAACCCTTGATAATATATGCATAACTACTTTTCTCCACTTCATTTCCCATCATCATATATCTTGAACCCTCATCAGTATTATTTTTTTTGTATCCAAGTATAGACTTGTCACGGAAGGGATTTTTATGGTAGATGATTTCATCAAGTATTTTGGTGTTATTTCTAAAAATTAGTTGGATGTCCTTATGTAGTTCCTTTCTTAGTGCGACTATTTCAACTTCTATATTATCTATTATTTTCTTCTTTTCTTCCAGTTGTCTCTTGATTATTTCTTCAATCAATTTGTATTTTTCCAATTGAATCCTTAAATCTATGATATTCTTCTTGGATTCTTTAGAATTTTTCTAGGGTTTTTAAATCCTTCCTTCAATTTACTTCACTCTTCTTTGAGAGACTTTTTTTTCTTCTTTTCTATTCTTAGATCACTTAAGGAAATGATCAATTATTCCTCAAGATTCACTTCTCCTTATTCTTCATAATATCCTTCATTGTTTTCAGTAGTTTCCTCTTGAGTCTCTAACACCATGAAGAGTAGAAGAGTACTCTTCTTGAGTCATTTTCACTATCATCATATTCATCAGATGAAGAATTATCATTTTTGGAATAGATGATTTTTTTTTCAAAAACCTTCCTTTATTTCTTTCCTTGTATCTTTTCTAATATTTTTTCTTTCTTAGGAAATTCTTCTTCATCACTATCTGAACCCCCTGCATATGGAAATTTGGAAGAAAAGTGCCCAACTTTACCACAATTAAAGAATTTGAAAGGAATCTTACATTTGTACTTGTTGGTTCCTCTTTTCATCTTTCTCACGAATTTGGCTTCTTCTTCATTGTTTAAATCATCACTATTGTTGGAGCAAGTTTTTGACCTTATCCTGTTCTTTCTTGGATTCTTGTAGGATTTGAAAGCTTCTTTCCTTTTGGATGGATTTTCCCATTCTTTTCTCATTTCATGTGTTGTAAAACTTTCATGCTCAATGTAGCCATATATTGTATTTCTTCTAGAGATGAGAGTTTAAGGTCAAATATCATTGGGAGAGATGTCAATATATTTTGCACAATAACTAAATTTTCAATATTTTCTCCCAGACCTCTTATAGTATTCATAATTTCATCAACATAGAGAAAATAAGATGCAATATATTCATCTTCCTTCATTGTCATATGTTCAAATTGTACTTTGTAAGTATGAAGATTGGCCCCTTTGATTTTAGCATCTCATTATTGAGCTTGTCCCATATTTCCTTTGTAGAATCATAATGCATAACCTTAACAAATTATGAACCTATTAGACCACTTAGAATGAAATTTATTGCCTTTGAATTGTATTCACTAATATTTTTCCTAACATTACTTGTTGGGGGAGAAGTTGGTGTTGTGTATATTTACTACAACTGTCCAAACATAAAATCCCTTTTCCTACAAAAATACTCTCATTATTATTCTCCAAAACACATAATTTTACCCATCAAATAATGGTGTTCCATTTTTGGTAAATTATCCTTGCTTATCCATGATCTTGCTTCTAGTGGTTAGAATGTTCCTGAAGGAACCCACTCTGAAACCAATTGTTAGAATATTCAAGAATATTAAGAGGGGGTGGTGAATCAACATAGATTTATTTAAAAAAAATTAACCTTTAACCGTCAAGCACTAAATAAACATTAACCATTAATCATGTATTTCATCATCACATAAACTCATACACATTACACACAGTGTTTTGTGTGGAAACCCAACAAGGAGAGAACCATGAAAAATTTTCTTCATTAGCTTCAAGATTTTACAAGAAACAATGTTGGCACACAGTGCGAAGACCCTAGGTTCAACAAGAATTCATGAAAAAAAACTTCATATACTAGTCCTTTGGGCATCACCTGCAAGCAGGTGAAGTCTCACCCGAGGTATCTATGGGGACTATAGGAACCAAGTTTCCACAATGATGAAGGGATGGGAAGCATTCATTCTAACCATTATACTTAAAATTCATTCATTATGTCTTTTATCATGTTCGAAAAAATATAATAACATATAAAAAATGAATAGAAAGTAAATCATATGTGCGCACTACACAGAACAATCAAACACATCATATCATAATACAAAGACACCATTTTTAACATGGTTCACCCAATATGGGCTACGCCCACAACAATAGACTTATTTATTGTATTATTTAGGATCATTTCTTACAAAATATGTGCACGTTACTCATATATTGTGCCCTTGTCACTATCCTATCCCTCTCTTTCATTATTCCCTTTCAAATACCTTCATACATTGCACACCTAGTTTACCCACATACATGAATGAATTCACTATGCTACTTCTATCCCAAAACCCTTACATATTTATACAATTACATTATGGCTTAGCCCATATTAATGGACCAATAATTCCTAGCGACTAATTGTCTTCCTTCCTTTGTGCGCAATAATCCCTGAAAGTGCGCCAATTGTCTTTCCTTCTTTTGCACACATTGCGCAATTCCCCAAAACTGGTGCCAAAATTCATGTCCCAATATGCCCCCAAAACTCACATGTGGCTTGTCCCAAGCCACTCATTTCTTCTAGTGCACTCCCTTCAATGTCACAATGATTTTCTAAAAAATCTCCTTTGCAGTTGTGATCTTCTCCTTTTATTGTACTTCTTGCACCAAAATTTCATATTCTATCTACGTAGTAATGGGGTTCTTCAATTTCTCTACATTGTATTGTGTTTCTTGTTTAACTATGCCTTGCATTACCTCAAGTTCTTCTATAACCTTGAATGCTTCCTCTTGCAATGGCTCAAGATTCTGCAAAAGCTTTAGTTGTTAAACTCTGATTTGGTTTATCTCTTGATGTAGATGCATATTCTCCACTATTGTAGCCATGTGCTTTGTAGGTGGTAGAGTGCTCATTGTGTCTTTAATATTGTACGCCTTCTCCTACATAGCCTGTAACCTCTAGTCTAATTTTTGTAGATATTCATTATCCAAAAACCAAGTCCATACTTGTGTTCTTTATTCATATATATTCACACATTCGTCATCCAAACTCTTAATGTTATCCATAGTCGTCACAATTGTCTTCTCCTTTTCTCTCTTTCTTCAGGTAGAGTACTTGGTGTTGTGCATTCTTCCAAGTCTACAATTGTTTTGTCGAAGACCGGAATGGCTTCACTTATCTTTGTTACTTGATCTTCCAATGGAGTACCTTATTCCATTTTCATTTATCGTATATTGTTGTAGACCTTCTACATAACCTGTTTCACCTTTTTTGTTCTATGTTCAACCTTGTCCCACTCCAATACTAGCTTACTATACTTTACATGTAATCCATCATTATCTACAACTAATTTATCCAACTGCATGGAAGTCGACTCTACACACAATTGGATTTCTTATGTAATTATATTCTACAAGGTATGTAACACATTCACCGATAGCTGTGATAACACTAAATCAATATGAATTAGTTCTTTTGTGTGCTCCATCTTGTTCGTGGGGAATTCTATAGCCACTACTGACAAATTCAAAATCCAACATTCTCTTGATGTTGATGGTGGTTGTGATGCTATCAGTTGTGATCCTGTATTCTTGGTTGTACTCTTAGTCTATTCTTCTTCTCCCATTCTGAATGGTGCTATCATGTTTTCCTCCAAAATCTGATGCGGTGTGGCAATTTGTGTCTACACATTCGAGTGCATTTCTTCTTGGTTTTGCGCAGATTGTAGAAAGGATTCTTTAGCTATCTCTTTCACTTGGTTGCAATTTTTTTCATCCTCTGTTAATGCTTGGATATATGCTTTCTTTGATGATTTCCTTTTCTTATTCTTATGCATTGGTCATTCCTCCAGATGCTCTTTTCACTTTTCTCCAACGAGCAGTGTTTTTCCTATGTGTCATATTCACCATTTCCTTGTTCTCCTTGATCATGTTCTTCTTCTTCTTGATCCTTTTCTAGTTCTTGTGTCTCTTTATCTAGTTGTCCTGTATTCATCTATGCTATTTCTGTATCTAGGATTTTCCATTTAGCTTCCCAGTAAATTACAATATGTTCTATGTCCTTCTCTATCAACCTGTAGTGCATCCAAAGCCATTGTTGATCCAGATCCCTCTTTTATTGAACATACATATGGTGCAACCTTACCTTAAATCACACAATATCCTTGTATGCTTCGACTATTTGTGGTTGAATGCATGGTGTGTCCTTAATAGATTATTGAATAGTCTCCTTATAGATGTAGAAGGTGATGTTGTTGTACAATTGACTATTATTTTTTTTGGTATTCCACAAAGACACATATCTTGCTGCCAAGAACGGTTTCTACATACCTTCTACGACTGCATCTCTTTTGGATCCCTCCAAGTAGTAAATGCGATCAAAATTAATAACCACACATAATGGAACTCCATTCCTTTCTCTTGTTCCTCCCTGTAGTCAGTTAAGAGATGATTCATGAGAAATGTTTCCCAGCTCATCATCACTCTTGATGCACACTTCTCCATTTTTGTTATGCCGCTTGCTGGCACCTAATCTTTGTGACATTTTCTCAGTAACTTACAAGAGAACACTTTCCTCGTGAATCTTAAAGTATTATCATTGATTATTGTGACATATAATCCACATGATCCTCTATGTGTTCCATATTGTTTCTTTATCCTTTATTCCAATCCTTTCTCATGGGCATTGTCTTTGAATAAGGGTAGAGGGTCTTACCCCACTGATGACAATCTTGTAATCCACGCAATCAATTGGGTGTCGATCAACACTGTTCTATCCAACCATAAGAACCCTCCTTGGATGAAACTTAGAAATAAATTAACGGTTGACCTCTAAGCTTCTACCAAAATGTATGATCTCTAATAGGTTTAGAATGCATGTTCATTGCATCCTTATTTCCCATTCCTATGGTTCTAATTTGACTACTAGTGAATATGTCCTAGATGATGCTTCACAAGTAATTATATGGAACTAACTCTAGAAACCTCTTTAGGTCTAGAAGGTCATGATATGAAAAATTTAGGATTCCTACTATGCCCAACATATTTCATTTGATAGCGAATCCATGTGGAATCACTAATGTAACAAGATCGTATTTCACTTCTTTCTACAGTCTAACTTTTTGTGTTGGGATTTCTTGGTGGCACATACGCTCTAGGAAAGTTTTCTAATCTTGTATATTTTTCTTCCACTCTCAATATTTCTTCCTTCATTGGTGCTTTTGGATGCTTAGTGGGTGGTTTCTTGGTCCCTGATGTCGACAAGTGAAATTATATATATATATATAATGACTTTACAACAATATACATACATTTGATCAATGACATAACATATGAAGGGAATATTCCAAGTTATATTAATGGATAAACATGGTGAATTAAACACAAACTACTATTGATATTGTAACAACCCCTCCAAGCTCTCCAGTCTATCCCTTACTTGGATATATTAATATCAGAGTGATGATGCTTCAATGGATTCTTCCTCACAAGATCAGAGGTTTGACACTTTGAAATCCTTTCTCCCCTTTTCATCTTTGAGTGGCCTCATTATATAGGATTTGGGAGGCTTAACCACCATTAAGGATTTTAGGAAATGGTTGAGGATTTATCTCCTTAGGTTAGGATTTATTTACACAAAATGGAGGGAAAATGGGTGATCAAACTCATGACTCAACTCCTCGACCAAAACCACTTAAGAGAATCTCATAGATGACCCTTAGAACAACTGTAACTTACTCTAACCACTTCAACGCTCCCCCAGTATGGAGCACGAAGCATTTTCAACACTCCCTATACATGGGTAGGGGAGTGTTGATAAGATTTCAACACTCCCTATACATGGGAAGAAGAGCATTGATATTCAAAATGGGTCAAAATATCAAGGTAAAAGTCAGTTTTTCGACCTTATCATGATGAGTGTTTCTCCTCCACATTTATTAGGGATTTAGACAAATGTTCTTCCATGGTGTCATAGTTGTGACACTTAATAAAGTGCATGTGACACTTAGTAAGGTGCATACGACACTTTATAAAGCACATGTGACACTTGATAAAGTGCATACGACACTTATGACACTTACAAAACTTAGTAGAATGAGATACATAAGTGAGACACTTAGTAGTGTGGGGATTTTGTGTGTAACAGATTCCCCCTAAAGTGTGAGGTCAGAGGAGAAACTGATTGATGAAACACTTTATAAAATATTAATGTAAGGGATCTAGAGTACGAGAGCTAGGAGGAAGCTACAAACAAACATCAAACAATATATATCTATCATCCCCAAGGAAGGCATACCTATGATTGGAGTAAACTGACTCAAAGCATGGACGTCGACCAATACATCACAGATCGATGAAAGTACTGACTAATGATATGGTCACCTAGATACAATGTGGATTCATACCTCCATGACATGATTTGATCGTAGCCATGAATGAATACACAGTGGACCTATGATAGGACAAAAACATAACCACAGACCAACAAAAAGTTGAAATATTTGACAACATATAGATAAGTGAGATTTCCAGTATGGTGGTTATACTGGAATCTTCTACATATTCAAATGAT
>ML839836.1:40353-61667 GCA_009831015.1 Picea engelmannii | reverse complement strand
ACAAATCATGTACCAAGATCACCAACATACCATCACACGATATGTCTCTCAACCATGTACCAAAGCATGTACCAAACCATCAACCTCTACCATATCAAGCATCAATCATGTACTACAACCTATACCACAACAAGTACATCAACCATGCACCACAACCTGTATAATATGCCTCAACTATCAACCATGTACATCAACACCATACCAAGTACCAATCATGTACCATAACATGTACCAACAATGTATCTCAACCATATATCATATCATTCAATCATCCCATACACCATATACCATAGGATATACCAAGTAATTATTATCAATGGTGTATCTCAACCAAGTACCAACATCACCAAGAGATGTATCTCATACATGTGTTGTAATATACCAAGTGTAATCTTCAACAATGTATCAATATCAATGAAAACCATACACCATGTGCCAATGCTTCAAGAGTATACCAAGAATAAGCCTCAAGCATGTACCATAGCATCATCAACATATAACCAAACATGATACCAAGATACCAATACAACCAAGATGTACTACTACTCAATGTACCATACAAATATCACCAATATGTACCATGCATCAACAAGACATGCCTCTCAAGCATGTATTATACCTTCACCAATCATAAGATACAATCACATAAGCATACATGTAACCTGTAGCTAACATGTTATCCTGTAATACTAACATGTAGCTTTCTCATAGCCTTTAGCATCCTGATACCAACATTTCCCCCAAGTTTTTCTTAGCCTCGTGGGACTAAGACTCCTTTTCACGCGGGGCCTCATGTGACGTCACTTAGGAAACCCATGGGGGCGCCTCGCGTGACACCCTAAAGTTGAACCGCAAGGGCCTGCCTAATTATGGTTTCAAATAAACCCTAGCACTCTACAGCTCCAAAAATTTCTCTCTTTCCTCGCACTTTCTTTGTTGCCTCATACTTGTCGTCATATTCACCAATAGACCAAAATACTAGATCATAACATTCTCACAAGATAGATATTCAATGTAAGTGTATGTTCTTATGAGAGACTCCTTGAGGTGTTTATATACTTTTTCATAGTAACCTCTTTCCTTAATCTTATGTCTTCTAATACTTTCTTGTCACAACCACTTTACCCTTTCAATAATGACTTGTAACTGCTTAGGGGCTTCTTGACCATTCTTAGGGGCTTCCAACTTCACAAGACCTTATCTCCCTAACTGTGAGGAACCACATGACATACCACCTATCATCGGAAATGGAATGACAAGGTCTATCCATATATGAGTATATGACCTACATTTACACTATCCTTCATGTCCATATTCCTCAACCAACTTCGAGTACCATAACAATACCTTTAGGGATTCATGTAAACTTCATCAAATATCCATCTCATTTGATGACATCAACCAGTCCATCAATGAAGATTAACTCACCATCAATATCAACCACATATATAGAGATTTCGGGCTTCTCCAAGCATTGACATCAATATCCAAGGGTTGACATCAATGACAACCAATTGTCCAAACCAATTGTCCAACAATTTCCCCCTTTGGCATTGATGGCAACACCAACATTGATGTAAACATTGATGATCCAACACTCATGCTCCCCATGTGACCATCACTCATCATCAATGTTTCTCACTCTCCCCCTTTGACATCAATGGAAAAGGGTCTCTCTCCTTTAGGTTTCTTCCCTTGTCTTCATGCTCATGTTCTTTCTCTTTCTTTCCATGCCTTAGTTCTTTCTCTTCACGCATTTTTGTCCTCGTGTTTCTTTCCAAGTTCCTTTTCTCTTTTGATATCAAAGAGTGACCCCCCATGAACATATACTTGCACTAAGTAATCCTTCTTTGAATTTAGGTGCTTGACTCTTACTCATCTGATCTTTCTCTTTCTCTTCCTTTGACATCATGGGAAAAAGGATAACTCCCCCTGTCAATATGTCTCCCCCTGTCGGTATGCTATTGATATTCCTTTTTGAATCTCTTGATGATTTATCTTCCCTTGACTTCTCTGCAAGATTTCATGTAGATCAGTGTAGGGTTACCTATAAGTGTTTCATTTCCTCTCTTATAGTGCTTGCTAATTGTCCATTGGCGCTTCCTCTTATAAATATCTGACATACATAAAAATCATTCATTATTTGATTTATTTATTCACTTGTCATGTTCACTTGACCATACTATTCAATGATTTTCTTCTGATGATTTAGCTTATGCTAACAGTTTCTCTTTCCTTGTTTTTTGTGCCTTTCACTGCTTGTCTTTCTGTGACCAAGTGATTCCAATTGATTCCATTGATTCCAATTGTATATGAACTGCTATGTATCTTCTTTGACCCATGTTATTTGTACCTACTAAGTATCCATATTTGTCCATATGTCGCAAACTATCCATAACTTTTACTCAACTCAATTGTCCACAATGTTGACCCATCTATCACTGTACAATCAAGAAGGCTTCACGGCTACAACTGATCATCACATATTCCTACTTCTTCAAACTAAATCAAATATGTCCAATGTTCTTCTCTATCTGCATGTCTGGAATGACCTATACTGAAGATATTCCTACTTGAATAAATACATGGAATACAATCATAAACTTTTGTCTATGTAACTACCAACTGATATATGTGTGAGAACACTACTTCTCAACTAATCAAACTTGTCATTATGTACTTCTGCTATCTAACTGCTCTGAATCTGTCTCTGCAAATACTTCAAACTACTCGAAGGATGGTTATCTGACCTGTAGTGGCTATTTCACGACTCCCCATGTCCAATATTCATATTTACTAGGAGTTTCCAAGTCAAATGGATTAGAAAAATATACGCGGAGTAATCTTCCTCTTTGTCTGTAGACTCATCATTTATCTGAACTCTGACTTCTTTCTTTCTTCCTATGGATCGATCTTGCACTACAATTCCTGAAATTACAATTTCTCAATTATATTCTTTGTTCTCTGCAAATCCTACAATATCTGGGACATGTTCTTTGCTCACCTGCTCTTCTTTTCTTTCTCGTATTACTGCAAATCCTGCGATCTCTAGGACTTGTTCTTCATTCATCTATATTCTTGTTTTTCATTTCTTCCCCAATCCTTCTTGTATTTGACTTCTTCATTTTTCCTTGTAGATTTGGCTCTATCTCATACTATTTCCAATCCTGATAGTATGACTTATGGGTGTCCTTCATTCATATTATCTTCTTTTACCCGTAAAACATTTTCTTTTCTGAACTTTCTTGTATCTGATATCAGTGTTATTTTTCATAGAAGTATCCATCATGCTTCTACAATCACAAGCTATGTGACCATAATTGTGGAATTTGCAACATTCAATGTTATGGGGGGCCACATAAGCATTTCTTTCTTGATCATTTCTTCCATAAGCCCTGCAATCTGCAACTTTATGTCCAAAGTTACTACAATAAAAACAATGACCATAAAAGAAATTTCCATACCTGAGAGTGAATGATATTCTTTGTGGTGTAGTCCTTTTGAATTCTTGTCTTGTTTGATCATGATCATTATTGAAAATTATTTGTGGCTTGAATGTGGAGGGTCTTCTTGAATATGTATCTCTATAATTTTTCTTTGATTATGGTTGACCATGATTCCTTCCTTTGAGTACTTCTTCATAACTCTTACTCTTTTCTTCATTCTTCTTTTCTGGAAACCTAGAGTGCTTCTCTTCAACATTCTCTACTAATGATGTGGATGTTTCTGTCTCTTCGTCATTCTTGTTGAGCTTGACAATTTTGGCTCTCAATGTGACACCTTCTTCTTCAAGCTTCTCAACCTCTTCTTCTTTCTTCATCATCTGACTCTTCATGACTTATTTTGTTCGCTTTGATTCTTCAAGTTGGATATTCAAGGAGATGATTTCTTTTTCGAGTCTTCTTTCTTCTTGACCAAATTATGCTTCAAGTTGTTAATTCCTCAGTTATTTCTTTAAGATGATCTATCAAAATATTTTCTCTTTTCTTTGCTTCCTTTCTTTCGGCTTCCAAACACTACTTCTCTTCCATTGCTTATTTTCTTAGTGTTGTTATCTCGGATTCCAAACATTTATTTTCTTCAATCTGAACTTTGTATGTTTCTTCAATCTTTCTAGCTTCTTCTAGATGAGATTTTAGTTACATGATGACTTGTTGGGATTTTTTAGAACTTTCTTGAGAATTATTCTTGACTAATTTTTCCTCAAGAGACTTGTTCTTCTTCCTTTCCTTTTTCAATTCGTCTAAAGCATTGATCAACTATGATTCAAGTTCTACTATGCCTTCTTCACATTCTTCTTCTTTTGAATCTCTCTTAAATGAGGAGCATATTTCTTCTTGTTTTGTTCTTGCATCTTCTTTAGCATTCTATGGATTTGTGATGGGATATTCCTAAAAGTAGATATTATGTAACTTCTCCCAAAGTTCTTTAGTTGATGAACATTTTCCAAAATTTTCTCTTACCGGATCAAGTAATCCTTCCTAGATGAAATCCAGCTTATTTTTTGTTTCTTTTCAATTCCTTCTTGGATGCAGTCTTCGGTTTCATAGTAGTCGTATATCTTGTAACAATTGATTTCCAAACATCATATCTTTGTGCCTGTAAAAAAAAAAAACATTTTGATATTCCACATATCATAGTTCTAACCAATCTGACCTTTAAACCATGGTATTTCATTATCTGTGTATGCATTATTCTTGATCTCTGTGATCTACCTTCAAGTGGTTAAATTGTTTCCTGAAGGAACCTCCTCTGATACCCATTGTTGGAATACTGAGAGTGGGGGGGTGAATCAGTATGAGCACTTTCTATTGGTGGTGTTGGAGCAACATGTCTATTGGTTAAAACTTTGACAGGATGTCAGCAAGTATATCAGGTCCTATGTGGCCTACACCATTTCCAAACCATCCATTAAGAAACAAGGAATGTACACCCCTTTTCCTACTCCTAATAGGCCCTAGGAATCCATATCGATGGAATACATGTTGGTATTCCTTCAACCAAGCAAGGAAATGACTGTGTTTTTGTGGTTGTTGATCAATTTTCCAAGATGGCGATTATGGTCGCCTGCAAGAAAAGCATCACAACAAAGGCCACTGCCAAGCACTTCTTTGAATGAGCGTGGGTACATTTTGGGATACCAAAAACCATCATTTCAAATCGATACATCTAGTTCCTCAACAAATTATGTTCAAGCCTCTGGTCACTATTGGACACCAAGCTCACCAAATCCACTACCTTCCATCCCCAAACAAATGGAAAAATTGAGGTCGTCAACAGGATGATCATATTGCACATGTACAATTCCAAGCATTAGTGCACATGGGATGAGAGTCTTCCATATTTTCATCATAGTTACAATAGAGCCATACATAGCTCAACCAAACATATCCCCTTTCAAGTGGGGTTGGGATTTCAACCATTGGGTCCCATGGATGTTTCACTACCCCTTGCATCCACACAGATAGAATCATCTCATGCTCAAACTGAAGCTGACAAATTCACTTGGTTCATTGAATGCATCTAGCACATCTTCCAACAGGTTTAGGATATTTTGCAGAAGTCCAATTCCAAGTATAAGCAGCGCCATGATCAACACCAGGTGCCACACAAATTTTAGGTGGGAGATAAAGTTTGGTTGCACTTGTAGAAATAACGAATTATAGGACCCCATCAAAATATTTTTCCACTCCGCTATGGACCTTACACCATCACCAAGGATGTGGGTGAAAATTATTTTGAGCTCAATGTTCCCCCTTCCTCTGCTTGCACCCAATGTTTAATGTGGGCCTCCTTCGGCCATAGTTTCCACCATTACTGGACACCTAAGAGATAGTATAATAGTTGACACCAATAGATATCAACCCTGGCTACATGGAACAAGAATCCACTGATCATATTGGGGACACACAAGTTAATGGAACTCACCAAAAGAAGCTTTAGATTTATCGTGTTGTCAAAGCGGGGCAGCTCCTGCACCAAGGCAAGTGGCTCACCCCGGGGTGCCAAATTCAACAAAAATTTCTTCATATGATGGGGTGACTTAATGCAATGGATACCATTGCTTATTAAGGGGGGACGATTGATATAGGTGTATATCGGTGGCCACCCACCTATTCCAACTTGCTCACATACAGTTTTTATCTTGGCAGTTTTTTTCTAGCTTTTCGGGTCCTAAACTTTTGGGGTCATTTTGAGGCCCTAAACAACATGTTTTGGGCTTGCACAGTGACATTGTACTAAAATTTAGAGTGTGATGAAAACATGTGTATTCCTCATATATACCTTTCCAACATGATATCGTGCACCTAAAATTAAGATCGTATGCAAAATTTATGACCCCGTGAAGTTGATGTAGCAACTTACCCCATGAGGGCCCACATGAATTTTGGCGCTTCATCCCTTAGGCTCAGGTTTTTGTATTTCTATGGTTTTATGATTACTTATTGATGATAAAACAGCCTGGAGGCCTCATTGTAATGTTCTTAGATGAATGTTTGTAGCGGACACATCTCTTCTCGGAGATTAGCTACCACCATTCAAGCAAGATTGTTTTCATTCTACATTTTACAGTTTCAACATATTTCTTTATTGAATAGAAGTTAAGTTTCACTTATCTCTTTTATTGTTCACTATATCTCTATGTTAATTTTATATATACGTGTTTCATCTCATTCCACTCATAAATTGGAATCAAAACCCTAGTGCATACGTCATCATCAACGAACTCAACTTCCAAGGTGAGAAGGCCAGTATCCAAAGTAGAATGATCATGCATCACCTCTCTAAATAGTGTATGAACATAACCAAGTACAAAGTGTACAATTTCCTAGGTGAAAGCCAAAATACATTCTACAAATGCCATGCCAAGTGAACCCAAGTCAGTCAAAACCATGGAATCAAGTAAAACGAAAAATCGCAAGGAGAAATAGTCCTAAGAAGCATACAAAGTAAGCTATCAATTAATACAAAATCCAAATGAACAACTCTCATTGGGTATCCCCTTCAAACTTCACACAAGATCAAGAATTTATGAAATTTGGAAAGTTTAGGTATGGGACGACCATTAGAAGAACATATTAGGTGTGTCAATACCCAAGTAGAGATTTATTTCCCAAAAGAACCCATTAGAGATATGTAATGAATGTGAGGTGGGCATGGGGCTTTGCTTCTTGGCATGGGGTCATTAAAATGAAATACAATGCATGGGCTCACCTCCATGAGTTCCTTTGTAGAGGGTGTGCTTGGAAATTGAGTTGCCTTTTCCTTCACGCTTTTTTCGTTCCAAACCCCTTATTTTCCTTTTTCTTTATTTTTATCTAATATGAAAGTCCCCTTAAAATGATTTCAAGCATAGCATTTTCTTTTCTTTTTATTCGGGATACATTCAAGTCCTTTTTTATTGATGGGTGTGTTTATTCGTATTAGGACTAGGGGAGATCTCCATTAATGAGGGGGTAGAGCTCAATTATGTACTATGGCTTTTAACTATCCTCATTATCCCATTTTTTCTTTTTATCAACCAGTTTCAATCTAACTCTAGGAATTTAGCCCCTTCTTCTCATAATAAAATGAGGTACATGCCTTTTTGGTGTATATGTAACCACATTACCCAAAAGGTGGTAGAATGGAAGGATCAAGGATGGAAAAGTGGTAAGTATGATCGGGAAAGGTAGGATACCCCTTTCAGGGAACCACCAGTAGTACCCCTTTTCCCCAGGAGTGATGTAATGTCCCCAATCCAGACCCTTTGTAATTGTACATATAGGTTGGTGAGTCATTGGTACCAATTGTAAGCGTAAATGTACATATAGGCTGGGAATTTGTTGGCACTAATCTTTGGTGTTGCGCGCACCTAAGTAGTGCATGGAGAATTGTTATCAAAGACAAGGTGCACACCTTTCATATCGTTGCATGCACCTGGGTAAGTGTGCATGGTTTCACATCAAGGAAAGGGTGCACACAGTTCACAATGTTGTGCACACTTAGGTAAGTGTGCAGGAATGACCTAGGAGTGTGCATTGAGCCAATTTATATATATGGTTGTATATGTATTGAGGCCGGAGAACCTGTGTGATTACAAGGCTAATGAGTCGGGATGCAGATAGGCCATTGAAACTAACCATGTAAAGTGTAATCATACTCAAGTTATTAATATAATATTACATCACTGTGCACATACAGACTCAGACAAAAATATATGGGAGGCTAACTCCACCAAAAAATGGAAAAGGTGGGCGAGACTTAAGTCTTATGGAATATTTTATAATGTTTCCAAAAAAGTGTAAGTTTATGGATAATTATTTTATCCTAAGTTCCCAAGGAGTTGGAAACAGGTCACTAAGTGGCTTAAAGATACTTCTAAAGATGAAAAGTGTCGAGTTGACGGAACGAAATATAAATTGTTGGCCTTAGTGTATTTTGGGGGATTATTCATTATTCATTATCATGTGTAGAAGGGGGTCGAACCATCTGAGAAAGGACAACTATTACCTTATCAACACAGACAATCTTGTAAGGGGTTTTTGTACTGTAATCAATGTTTTGTTGTCAAAGAGGTGGGTTATTAGACCCATGAGAAGTATCTCTGAGTGAGATATTTGTTGTTGAAGAAGCGGGTTTCCAATCCCATGAGCATACTCTTCATGTGAGAGTTTTGCTGGGAATTATTCCCTGGTGCGTTGAGCCTTAGTCGCAAGGCTCAGAGAATTCATATTCGACATGTTGTTGGTAACCCTAGAAGGTAAGTGGGGTAGCTAAGGGATTGTTGAGTAGAGAAGGGGCACACTTCCTTGGGTGTGACAGGTGTGTGGGGAATGAGAGAACGTAGGCTAGTTGCAATAGTGGGTATCTTGGACTAAGCAATTTTGTTGAGAATCAGACCTTATCTTGTCACTAGGAACCCTTTTTCACTGGTGGATTTAAGGCCTAGCTCGAGGGTGATGTGTTGTTGAAATATTATGAGAAACAGAGTCTATGGTTGGGAGGAACATCTAAGTTCTATGCACAGTTGGTGACTTTCATAAAAGATAAGTGTT
The DNA here is from genome assembly GCA_009831015.1 of Picea engelmannii. Lineage (NCBI taxonomy): Eukaryota > Viridiplantae > Streptophyta > Pinopsida > Pinales > Pinaceae > Picea > Picea engelmannii. The sequence continues at coordinate 52,629 of ML839836.1, read as the reverse complement.
CTCTATGTTCTAGTCTCATTTATTATGTTCTTACTTATATATGTTTGATATGGTTTAATTCTTGTATGTTGTTGCATATAAGTAATTGATGTTATTTTGTTTAATGTTTATCACACATGTAAGTAGGGTGATTATATCTTGTATTTGTAGACGTGCAGCAGTATGGAAAATGTTGATAGTTTTTCTTGTTAAGCTATCCTTTGATATTGGTCATGATTCTATGAGGCAAGGATTGAATGGAAGTGTGCGCAAGAAAGTATCATGTGTGCATAAGAGGCTAGAACTCATGTGTGCGTACAAGGAATCAGACCCTGTGCACAAGGAAATCATATTTTGTGTATGACGCCAGGATGGTTCTGTGCACAGTAGTGATGTGTGATTAGTATACTCGTTCGCAGTTGTTTTTAGTTACTTCCCTTGCTTAAAGTTGTGTTAAAAGAAGAAATTTAGTGTGGCACAACCCAGCTAGAGGTTGAGCACGTTACTTCAAGTGATACTGTGCAGACTAGGGTTTAGTATAGAATCTGTGCAATGGATTTTCGGAGTAGCATTGTTCAGTGGTATGTTGGGTGATGTTACATTGGAGAAATGTCAGAGCGTTTTGGGTAGCATGGCCCAGCCTGGGTGGTTGTGTTCATTACATTATGGTATCAGATCTATTGGTTCAATACTGGACATGTATGGGCTAGAGTTCAACAAGAAGCATCAGAGCTCCAGTTTCAACACTGAGTCTCCATGAGCTAAGTTCTACTTAAGGAAAAATTCAAACTGGTAAGTGACAGAATTTGGAATTTTTGTGTGGAAATGGTGTGCATAAATAATAATGCATAGATGTGTGTGCTAAATGTTGGACATTGCGGGGTACGTCACTGGAACTGCGCAGTAAATAATTGTGCGTGGGTGTGCACACTAAAATGTTTTGGGTTGTGTGAAACAAAATTGTGGTGCATGTGAATTACTAATACACGATGTGCATGTCAAATATTGACATTGCGCATTGGCATGTGTTGAATACCAGTGCATGCATGGGATTCAGAAGGAAGAATATGGTGCAATTTTTTCATGAAGTTGTCTCATGAATTCACCTAACAAATCTTGTTGTCTGCACATTTTTCAGAATTATCAGCAATTAGAGCATGACAGAATCAGCGCAAAAAGTCAAAAGCATGGTAAATGTGCAGAGGAATTACAGTCCTCATTAGGAATTTGGGGATTTGTATGTCAATTTGGGTGTTGACGGTACATAATCCAAGGAGGAGTGCATGAACTTGATAGAAACAATAAAGGGATTGGGTGATCCAAAAAGGATCCAGAGAAGGCTAAGAATAACTCGGAACTCATAGAGGCAACTCATAACGCTCATAATGGCTCTAGCAGATAGAGAAAGGGAAAAAAATCAAAGCTCCCAAAACTTAGTGAAAATGGCATGTTTGCGAAGAGTGCGACGCAAGATTTCTAATGGCGCAAATGGCTCGTCAAATGGAGTTATGGTTTGAAGGATATTTGTGGTCAAAGTTGCAATCAAACAGGTCCAGCTAGCAGGGGACACATCATCATTCGTACTGCTGACATCACCATGATGTCAGAAGCTGACATGGCAGGGTGATGTCATCATACGAGATGTTGGCGTCAAAATTCCATGTGGCAACATCAGAGGCTACCACGTCTCACCCTCCATTGGAATTTTCAGGGGTCCATGTGGACCAATAGAAAAGTGCCACATGGCACCCCCGAAGATGCCACATGGAACCATCCAAGAAGTTCCACGTGTCAATACAGAGTGACTGTGAAGCATGTCAGTGTATAGGTGGGTGTATCAGTGGCCACCATGTGGCCCAATCATCGGGCAACATGTGGCAGCCCGAGAAATGTTCAATGTTGACCCGTGAACAAATTTTGTTTTAAAAAAGGGATATGGCGGGTCCACCAAATCTGGCGGACCACGCCAATGTTAGCCAATGGTGGAAGTTTCAATAGTGGAATCTCTATAGTTAGCGGAGAAACCAACGGATATATCAACGAACACACACACACACACACACACACACACACACACACACACACACACATATATATATATACAACCAAACATCCAAAATGGATTTGCGTGGGTTCAACCTCGGAACCTTCACCTTACCCAACGCTCTAATAACTCTGCCATAACCAATGCGCCATATGGTGTTGCTTGTATATCTGTCAGTTTCATTACTTAAAAACAGAAATACTCCCAAAGTCAGGGAGAGGATATGTGTGACCATACCATATGACTGTGGGCATGGATTACGAGGCAGAGACTATCATAACTACAGGTTGCATAGGGCACAAAAACCGAGACAAAATTTATCTTGGTCCTGGGAGTGGTAGAGTCGGATCGGAGCGTGGAGATAGTCATTTTTGGGTAATTCGACGCTACGAATCCAATGGTGACATTTATTTTTCTTATCTGATCATTATTTCTGCACCTTGATTTCAAAATGAGGTATATTCATGTATTTTCCAAATTCTTTTGTTGAGTTAATGAAAGAGCATACCCATTTGAGAGTAGGACCCGGAGATGTAGTCCACCAAGGAAGAAATTCATTATCAAGTTTTTGTGTTCAGATATGATTCTTATGTCTCTTCATTTTTAAGTTTTCCCTTCTTTAATGGTGCACTTTAATTTATGCTCATTTAATACAATTCTTTATAAGTCACAATGAAAAGATCTCGGATCATGTTGGTATCAGAGCAGTCGTATTTGACTTGAATTGTTTAGTATGAATGCTTACTAGAGCCAAGCATAAGCAGGGTTAAGTAACTCTAAATATTTTCAATCCCGAAGTTGGTCATGTATCCAGAAGGAAAAAAATGGCAGAAGAGGGCAAGCGTGATGAACAAGAGAAAAACTTTCACATGGTATTTTATTGCATGTCAAAAATGGTCGAGCGAATGTATGGAGATTACGAGAAGAGGATGAAGAAGAAAGGGAAGAAAAAGGAAGCACATGCAGATGATGATGCTTGGGTAAACCAAGCGGCTGGAGGAGATCCTCTTGAGCCTTCGTCTTCACCTTTGAGTTCTAGTTCTTCTTCCTCTCATCATTCTCATCATTCTCATCATTCTAGCCATGAAGCCTCTTTTAAGAAACCATTATTAAAGCTTGATGTAAAATTTGCTTTACCTATGTTTAATGGAGATGTTAATCCTGAAAATCTAGATAATTGGATCCGACAAGTTGAAGTGTATTGTCATGTCCAGCATATAGGTGAAGAGGAAGTTAAAGTGCAACAAGATTCTCTTCGATTGGAAGGCACTGCTCTCGTATGGTGGGAGATCAAGCTTCAAAATGAAAGTAAGTGTGGTAAGCTTCTTTCCTCATGGTCGGAATTTAGATCAGAAATAAAGAAGCAATTTTGTCCATTAGGATATTTACATAAAGCAATGATGGAATGGCAAATTTCAAGGCAAAGTAAAGGACAAATTGTACGAAGTTTCATAAAAGAATTTAGAAAGAAAGCTCTTGCATGAACATTCCTTTGGATTCTTATGAGACTTTAATGAAGTATATTGGCACACTTCACAGTTATATTTGACATACTTTTCTCTTGTTTAACCACACTAGTCTTGACGAAGTTTGTGTGCAAGCCACTCACCTTGAGAACAGGGGGAAACATGTTCAAGAAGATCCCACAAAGAAACCTTCCAATTTCCCACAGAAGACTTTTAAGAAGTTTAAAAGGAAGGACAAGAAGACTGCTACAGTGATGAGAGAAGGAGGAAAACCATCTTTCACTCATTGCAAGAAGAGCGGTCACGATGAAGAACATTGTTGGAAACTTCATCCGGAAAAGAAACCAAAATAGTTTGGTGGAAAGGAGAAGACAAAGATTGTTGCTACGGTACAGCAAGATCTTTGGGTATGATTCAGGAGATGAAGGAAATATCATAGTGGTTGGAGTAAAAGGTAAATATTCTCTCCATGCTAGATCTAGTTCCAATGATGAATCTCATGTTGATGAACGAAAGAGGAATGAGGTATTTCACATAAGAGTTGTATCTAAACATACTAATATAGATACATTATTTGATCTGGGTTCCCAAGTAAACTAAATATTTGAAGCACTTTTCAAGAAAATGGGTCTTGAAACGAAACCACATCCAAAACATTATCCTCTTGGTTGGGTATGTGACAAAGCAAAACTTAATGTCACCAAACAATGTAGGATCAGATTTTCTATTGCTTCAAAATTGATTGATGAAGTTGATTTGGATGTTTTACCACTTGATATATGTGGCATAGTGTTGGGAAGTCCTTATCTTTATGATAGAATAACATTCTTCTTTCGACATGAGAACATATACATATTCAGCAGGATTCTCCTCTTCCTAATGTGGGCATGTATAGGATGTCAGTTATGGAGATGACAGAGATCAAGAAGAAGGTATAGGGATTATTGGATCAAGGGGTCATCAGGCCCAGTTCATCTCCTTATGGTTCTCCGATCATGATGGTTCCAAAGAAAGATGGCACATGGAGAATTTGTGTCGATTACCGGGCCTTAAATAAAATCACGATGAAAAATCGATACCCTCTTCCTCGCATAGATTATTTACTTGATCAATTGAAGAATGTTGTCTATTTCACTAAGTTGAATTTGCACAGTGGATATCATCAGATCAGAGTCGCAGAATAGGATGCATGGAAAAATGCCTTTAAAACCAAACAGGGATTGTTTGAGTGGTTGGTTATATCGTTTGGGCTTTGTAATGCTCCGACAACTTTCATGCCTGTAATGAATGATGTATTCATGCCTTTCATAGATGACTTTGTGATTTTATATATAGACGAAACTCTTGTCTTTAGCGGGACATGGGATGAGCATGTGAAGCATGTAAAGCAAGTATTGGATATTTTTCAAAGGGAAAATTTGTATATAAAATTGTCTAAATGTGAATTTGGAAAGACTTCACTTCTATACTTAGGTCATATTGTAGGAGGAGGACAATTGAAAATTAACCCTTCTAAAGTTGATGTAATTGTAAATTGGCTTGAGCCAAAAAGTGTAACCAAAGTTTGAAGCTTCTTAGGTGCAGTCCAGTATTGGAGGAGATTTATTGCCAACTTCTCCTTCATAGCAGCTCCTCTGCATGCCTTAACTAGTGTGACAAACACTTTTCAGTGGGAAGGAAAGCAACAAAAATATTTTGACACTTTGAAGGGAAATATCAATACCGCACCAGTATTAGCACTACTTAATCTTCAACAGCCTTTTGAGATCGAGACAGATTCCAACGGATATGTCATGGGTGTAGTACTAATGAAATATCGTAAGCCTATCTGTTACCACTCTAAAAATTTTATCCAAGTTGTTGTTAACTATCCTACATATGATAAAGAGGTGTATGAATTATTCCAGAGTGTAAATAAATGGAAGCACTACTTGTTAGGGAAGGAAACCATTATACATACAGATCACCAACCCTTACAATATCTTCAAGCACAGACCAAATTGCAACAATCTCGACACTACAGGTGGATGGGTTTTCTACAACAGTTTCACTTGGTAATCAAGTTAAAAAAGGGTACAAGTAACAAGGTAGGTGATATGCTTTCTAGACCGCCTATTGTTGCTTCTATTATTTTGAAGAATACTTCTTTATCTCATGATATCTATATAGAACAATATGCACTCAATGAATATTTTAAAGAAGTATATATGAAGCTAACCCTTGGTGCATAGGTAGAGAACTATTGTCTGCGGGGAAAGTTACTTTACCATATTGGAAAGCTATGTATTCCTAGAAGTGAACGAGTCCATGTAATACGAGAAACTCATACTTCTCTTGTGTCTTGGCATTTTGGAGTAGGAATAACTATGGCTCATTTGCAAAGGTTTTGTTACTGGCCTCAAATGAAATCAATTGTAACTAAATATAAGGGGTGTGTGATGTGTTCTACTTGTAAGCCCACTAATAGAAAACTGGGGCTATACTCACCACTTTATGTTCCATCCCATCCATGGGAACGTATATCCATGGATTTTGTAGGAGGTTTACCCATGACCAAAGGGGGTCATGATTATTTGTATGTTGTAGTGGATAGGTTTAGCAAGATGTGTATCTTGATGCCTTGTAAAAAGCATATCACTGCTGAGAAGACTGCTAATATCTTCTTTCAACATGTTTGGGTTCACTTTGGATTACCCACATCTATCGTCTCGAATCGAGATACTCGATTCCTTGGGGACTTTTGGACTAGCTTGTGGAGAATGATGGACACCAAATTGAAGAAGAGCATTGATTTTCATCCACAGACTGATAGACAGACAGTGATGGTAAAACGACCAGTGGTACTTTTGCTTCGAGGCTACTGTAGAAAGCATCCCAAGGTATGGGATGAATATATACCCTATGTACAGCATGCATACAACCGATCTTTCCATTCATCCACTCAGAGTTTACCTTTTGATACATGTTTTGGGTGCTTACCAAAGGTTCCTTTGGACTTGATGTACGGGAGAGATACCGATGTAAATAAAGAACAAACATAGGACAGATCCCGCAAGTTCATCCAGAGGATTCAGTAGATGCACCAGGCAGTCAAAGAACAGTTGGAGAAAATTCAAGCATGGTATAAAGCTCAGCATGACAAAAACAGGGTTGATCATCAATTCCAAGTTGGATATCGGGTATGGCTTCACATAAATAAGGAGAGATTGAAGGGTGAAGGAAAGAAAATCAAGACCATTTGCTATGGACCCTTCACAATCTTGGAGAAGAGCGATACTTGATCAGGTGATCATGTCCTAAGTGAAGAAAATGCTCAAAATTGGAATTGCTCAAAATTGGTTGAAATCAGAATGAATGGATAGGCCTCGTCGATACAATCATGTTTCCATGAATGACACTCAAAACCAACACTGTATGCGAAAGTTATTCAAATTTGAATATTCACAATTTCATTTAAAAGACCAATTTAACGATGGTTGTTATTTGGAAAAAAAGTGGTAGGCCCGGAGGTTGCCACGTGGCCTCAAGACTGAAGAGTTCAGAGTGAAAAAATCATTTTGGAGTTGGCAGGATTCGACCGCGGGTCAATCAAGTGGCAGCCCCAAGGCCTAACCGCCTGGGCTCGTGGTAGTTCTTAACCACATGAGTCAAAACCCTTATTTAAACTTCAATTATGTTTTGGTTGGGGCAGAAAGGGGGCCAGCCCCTAAGGGCTAGCCCCCCCTTTACATAGAACCATTCACCCAAAACCTTGGGCTATTTTCCTCTGGCGGTTTCGAGAAGGCGGTTAACTCGATTATGGTCACATGTTCCGGCAGGAGTTATTCTAACCATTAATGCCACGGTTTTGCTGACCGTTGGCTCAAACGGCTTCGATGGTGGTGGTTAGTTGATCCATGTGACAACCTCTAACGTTTAACGCTAAAATAAAATGGCTCCGATAGTTTTGGGCGGAGTCCATTCTTTTTGGTGTCGATTGCCATTTTTAGAGGGCCTAACTCCCGCTACTCCAGATTTGGAGTTTTTTGGGGAAAAAGGGACAGAACTTCTTTTGGGGATAACTTCTTGAAGACAAAACCTTTTTGGACATTTTTTTGGTCGATTTTGGGTATTCTCAGCATTCTGGAGTGACTGAAACAGGTTGCAGAGCCAACAGAGGTGTTTTTCAGCCATTTTTACTTCAGATAAGCTTCAGGAGCCATCAGGGCCTTGAGGGAAATGGAGCTACATTGGACCACCCTTCACTGTTTTAGGTGAAAACAGAGTCATTTCTAGCTTCTTTCTGTATTCTGAATTTGTTTTCACAGCTGGTTTGGTTTGTTTAGGCCTTTTTCTCATTGTAATACCATTTTGAGCATGATAATATATCAAGGACATGCCCATTGGGAGCATTGGACCTAGTTGATGTAGCCCAGGAGGGGTGAACTGCCTCATCATTTGTTGTGTGTTTATGGTGAAGTTATCTTGTTGTTTTAGACAGATTAAGATTGTTAAACAGTAAACTAGAACAATACTCCCTCATACTAAAATTTCATAAACAATGATCAAAAATACTTTGCACATTTATTTCCTTGGAAATGAATACTTTGAACAGCAAGACAAATACTTTAATTTTCAGATCAGATGGTATCAGAGCTCAGGTTTAGAGATTTAGAAGCTAGAGTTTCTACTCAGCATTGGTTTTGTGCAAAGATTAATTTAATTGTTTGCAAGTTTTCATGCTTACTAGGCTAAAACTCAAGAGAGGTGAAGGAAACTTGGTTAGTGCACAAACTAATCCACAGCCAGGAAGGGTCATAGAACCACCTCCAAGAGCCTTAGAAGCAGCTTCAATCATGTCTTCAAGAGAAGGAGAAACTCTTGAAGAGATGGATCCCAAGGAAGAAGAACGGGTATTCCGAAAAGCTTTATTAGATATGACTGTGATGGTAAGGATCCTCTACCAAGAAAGAAATGATAGGATTGCTGGAGAAGGGTCTAAAAACCAAAAAGAAGGAGAGGGTTCCATAGGAGGAAAGAAGAGTAATGGTCAGTCAAAGAAAGGACATGGAGGAAATGGTGATCCACCATCTCCATCTTCTTCCTCCTCCTCTACATCGTCTTCCTCGACTTCGGTAAATCAGTCTCATAAGTCGAAAACCACTGGTAAAAATCCTTTTTTAAAGCTTGATGTCAAATTTGAATTTCCTATGTTTAATGGTGAAGTCAATGCAGAGAAACTTGACAATTGGATCAGACAATTGAAATTTTATTTAAGGATTCAAAACCTTCATGATGATGACACCAAGATACAACTAGCCTCGCTAAGAATGGATGGAGCAGCATTGGTATGGTGGGAAGCCAAGACCAAGGATGAAATTAATAAACATGGTAAGATTACTTTATCATGGACTGAATTTATTACAGTAATCAAGAAGCAATTTTATCCATTAGCTCATCTACAAAAGGCTATAATGAATTGGCAAAACTTTAGACAGCTTAAGGGACAGAATGTACAAGACTATACCCAAGAATTTAGGAGAAGAGCACTCTTATTAGGGGTAGACTTACAAAGTCGAGATACTTTGATGAAATATATAGGTGGTTTGCACAGTTACCTTAAACATACTATTCTCATGTTTAATCCTACTAGTCTAGACGAAGTTTGTGTACAAGCTACACATTTAGAGGCTAGAGGGAAAAACACTTTTGATGAGGGTAGAAACAAGCCTTTCAAAGGGAAGAACAAAGACAAAACCTTTAAGGGAAAAGGAAAAAAGAATGTATCTATCAAACAAGAGGGTGAAAAGGTCATTTGTAAACATTGTTCAAAAGAAGGCCATGAAGAAAAAAACTGTTGGAAATTACATCCTGAAAAAAGAAATTAGTTTAACAAAAACAAGGGAAAGAAGAAAACTACAGCTACTACAACTACACCTCAAGATTTAGGTGATGATTCAGGGGATGAAACCAAAATTGCAGCCATGGGTTTGAAAAGTATGAAGGGAAAGGAAGCTGAAACTAAACCAAGCACTAGTACTTCAAAATGTCATGTACAAACTCCTAATGAGGAATAAAGAATTGAATTGTTCCATGTGAGGGTAGTCTCAAAACATACTAAAATTGACACACTGTTTGACAGTGGGTCACAAGTAAATATCATATCAAAAGACTTGGTCAAACAACTTAAACTGGAGACCATTCCACATCCAAAGAATTATCCACTTGGGTGGATATGCAAGGATGCAAACTTACAAGTCTCAAGAAAATGCATATTGTGATTCGCCATAACTGCACACTTTATTGACACAGTGGAACTTGATGTGGTGTCGCTTTATATTTCAGGAATTGTTTTGGGAAGTCTTTACTTATTTGACAGGAAAGCGATCTTCCATCACCATGAAAATAAATATCATCTCTTTAAAGATGGAAAGGATTTCATTGTCAGAGCACATCGCAAGAAGGCAAATATAGCGATGGTAAATGCGGGACAGGTAAAAAGGCTAGTAAATTCTAGTAAGAGTTTTGTACTTATTATGATTAAGCCCAAGGTTGATGTGAATCATGAGGCATTTGAAAATTGTGATTCCAATCTTAAATCAGATTTATATGATGTAGTCAATTCACATCATGAGATGTTTCAGGAACCGACAGGTTTACCTCCTAAAAGGCAGATTCAGCATGAAATCCATTTACATCAAGATTGTCCTCTTCCTAATATCAGCATGTACCGCTTGTCTATTATGGAGAATGCTGAAATCAGGAGGCAAATTAAAGACTTGTTGGACAAAGGATTCATAAGACCAAGCGCTTCTCCATGTGGGTCACCCATAGTGTTGATTCCAAAGAAAGATGGAACTTGGCGCATGTGTGTAGACTTCAGGGCATTGAACAAAATAACGGTAAAGAATCATTACCCACTTCCAAGGATAGATGATTTGTTGGATCAATTGAAAGATGCTAAATATTTCACTAAGTTAGACTTACGTAGTGGTTATCATCAAGTTAGAATTGCAGAAAATGACATTTGGAAGACAGCATTTAAAACCAAACAAGGACTCTTTGAGTGGCTTGTTATGTTGTTTGGTTTATGCAATGCACCTGCAACTTTCATGCGGGTAATGGATGATGTCTTACGTCCTTTTCTTGATGATTTCGTTATTGTCTACTTAGATGAAATTTTAATTTTCAGCAAGACTAAAGAAGAGCATGTCATGCATGTTAGGAAAGTACTTGATATTTTGAAGAAAAATCAATTATTTCTTAAAATGTCAAAGTGTGAATTTGGAAAAACTTCTTTGGTTTATTTGGGACACATAGTAGGAGGAGGCGCTTTGAGAATTGATCCTTCCAAAGTAGAAGCCATTGTGAATTTGCCTACTCCCAAATCCATTACAGAGGTAAGAAGTTTTTTGGGTGCAGCTCAGTATTGGAGGAAGTTTATTTCTAACTTCTCTACCATAGAAGCTCCTATGCATGCAGTGACTAGTGTGAAGTGTGCTTTCCAATGGGGAGGCAAGCAATAGAAATATTTTGAGTCTTTGAAAGAGAAGTTAAGTTTAGCTCCAATCCTTCCATTACCGGACTTGAGATAGTCATTCGAGATTTAGACAGATGCTAGTGATTACGCCATGGGTGCAGTTCTCTTACAGCATGGTAAGCCCATTGCATTTAATTCTAATACATTTAATGGTGTTGTTGTGAATTATCCTACATATGATAAAGAGTTGTATGCGTTGGTTCAAAGTGTCAAAAAATGGAAACACTATTTGATGGGAAAAGAAACAATTGCTCATACCGACCATCAGCCTTTACAGTACTTGCAATCGCAAATTAAATTGCAGCAGTCACGTCATTTCATATGGATGGGCTTCCTACAACAATTTCACTTGGTGATAAGGTACAAGAAAGGTATTTACAACAAGGTTGTTGATATGCTTTCAAGGCCTATTATTAGTGCTAGTACTTTGCTTAAGAATGATTCTATTGTACATGAAAGTTACATAGAACAGTATGCTTTAGATGTTGATTTTAACGATGTATATACTAACTTGAGTGAAGGAAATCATGTTGAGGAGAATGATTATCATTTGCATAATAATTTGTTGTTTCATTTGGGCAAGTTATGTATACCACAAGGGGAGAGACTAAGCATCATGAGAGAAGCTCATTCTTCTCTCATAGCTGGACATTTCAGGGTAAGCAAAATGGTGGCACATTTACAGAGGTATTGTTATTGGCCTCGCATGGTAGATAGTGTTTCATGTTTCATTAGAGGTTGTTCATTATGTGCTACAAGCAAGCCTAGCAATAGGAAGCTTGGTTTATATACACAATTGTCGGTACCTTCTAGACCATGGGAAAGTGTTTCTATGGATTTTGTTGGAGGGTTGCCATTATCTAGAAAGCAACATGAATATCTTTATGTAGTAGTTGATCGTTTCATCAAGATGTGTATTCTTATGCCATGTAAGAAAACTATAACTGCTAAACAAATTTCTGATTTATATTTTCAACATGTATGGGTTCATTATGGCTTTCCTACTTCTATTGTTAGTGACAGGGATTCCATATTTGTGGGGAATTTTTGGTCCAATTTATGGAAGATGATGGACACCAAGTTGAAGAAGAGTATTGCTTTCCATCCGCAAACAGATGGCCAAATAGAGGTAGTGAATATAACCATTGTACATCTTTTGAGAGGTTATTGCAGCAAGCATCCCAAGCTTTGGGATGAGCATTTGCATTACATTCAGCATGCTTACAACCGGGCCAAGCACTCTTCTACAAATACTTCACCTTTTGAAG
>ML839836.1:19088-39609 GCA_009831015.1 Picea engelmannii | reverse complement strand
AGGCCCAAAGGCCGCCACGTGGCCTCAAGACTGAAGAGTTCGGAGTGACAAAATCATTTTGGAGTTGACAGGATTCGACTGCGGGTCGATCGGGTGGCAGCCCCAAGGCCTAACCACCCGGGCTAGTGGTAATTCTTAACCACATGAGTCAAAACCCTTATTTAAACTTCAATTATGTCTTGGTTGGGGCGGAGAGGGGGCCAACCCCTAAGGGCCAGCCCCCCCTTTACATAGAACCATTCACCCAGAACCTTGGTCTATTTTCCTCTGGCTATTTCGAGAAGGCGGTTAACTCGGTTATGGTCACATGTTCCGGTGGGAGTTATGGTAACCATTAATGCCACGGTTTTGTTGATCGTTGGCTCAAATGGCTTCGATGGCGTTGGTTAGTTGATCCATGTGACAACCTCTAACATTTAACGCTAAAATAAAATGGTTCTGATAGTTTTGGGCAGAGTCTATTCTTTTTGGCGCCAATTGCCATTTTTAGAGGGCCTAACTCCTGCTACTCCAGATTTGGTGGAGTTTTTTTGGGAAAAAGAGACAGAACTTCTTTTGGGGGTAACTTCTTGAAGACAAAACCTTTTTGGACATTTTTTTGGTCGATTTTGGGTATTCTCAGCATTCTGGAGCGACTGGAACAGGTTGCAGAGCCAACAGAGGTGTTTTTCAACCATTTTTACTTCAGAGAAGCTTGAGGAGCCATCAGGGCCTTGAGGGAAATGGAGCCGCATTGGACCACCCTTCACTGCTTTAGGTGAAAACAGAGTCATTTCTAGCTTCTTTCTGTATTCTGAATTCGTTTTCACAACTGGTTTGGTTTGTTTAGGCCTTTTTCTCATTGTAATACCATTTTGAGCATGATAATATATCAAGGACATGCCCATTGGGAGCCTTGGACCCAGCATATGTAGCCCAGGAGGGGTGAACTACCTCATCATGTGTTGTGTGTTTATGGTGAAGTTATTTTGTTGTGCTAGATAGATTTAAGATTATTAAACAGTAAACTAAAACAATACTCCCTCACACTAAAATTTCATAAACAGTGATCAAAAATACTTTGCACATTTATTTCCTTGGAAATGAATACTTTGAACAGCAAGACAAATACTTTCATTTTTAGATCAGTACCAATGCTTTTTGTCTGGATCTTCCACCTTATATGCAGATTTACTTAGTTGTAAACATTGAGAACTTGAAACTTTTTTAGCCTCCCATGATCATGGATCAAGATGAGGAAGTTTGAATACCATTAGTTGATGAGTTTTCACCTGAGTACTTGGATGAGCTACAGGAAGATGAGGACTTCACGCATGAGTGATGTTGATTATTTTCGAGTAGGCTTAAAAGGCACACATCCAAGCAAGGCAAAGTGGATTGAGAAGGACAAAGTGAGGGGACTCTTCCTTTACTTATCAATTGATTGATGAAATCTTTTGGTGGTCCAAAAATATATCAGTGGGAAGGCGTGATCCAAAAAGGATCCAGAGAAGGCTAAGAATAACTCAGAACTCACAAAGGAAAATCAGAACGCTCAGAATGACTCGAATAGACAGAGAAAGGGAAAAGATTCAAAGTTCCCAAAACTCAGTGAAAACGGCATGATCATGAAGAGTGTGTTGCAAGATTTCTAACGGTGCAAACAGATCGTCCAACAGAGTTACGATTTGAAAGATATTTGCAGTCAAAGTTGCAGTCAAACAGGACCAGTCAGCAAGGGACACATCAAAATTCGTACTGCTGATGTCAGCAACTGACATGGCATGGTGACATCATCATATGGGATGATGATGTCAGCATGCCATTTGGAATAATCATAGGTTGCCATGTGTCACCCACCATTGGAATTTTCAGGGGTCCATGTGGACCAATAGAAAAGTGCCACATGGAACCCCCAGGAGACGCCATGTGGCACCATCCAAAAAGCACCACGTGTCAGTGCGAAGTGACTGGGCAACACGTTAGCATACAGGTGGGCATATAAGTGGCCTCCATGTGGCCCAATCATTGGGAAACACGTGGCATCCTAGGAAATGTTCAATATTGACCCATGAACAAATGTTTTTTTTAAAAAGCGATATGGTGGGTCCACCAAATCTGGTGGACCACACCAATGTTAGCCAATGATGGAAGTTTTGATAGCGGGATCGCTATAGTTAGCGAAGAAGCCAATGGATATATGAATGGACACACACACACACACACACACATATATATATATATATATGTACCAACAAACATCCAAAATGGAGTCCAGTGGGTTCAATCTCGAAACCTCCACCTTACCCAATGCTCTAATAACTCTATCATAACCAACGTGCCACACAGTGTTGCTTTGTATATCTGTTGGTTTCATTACTTAAAAATAGAAATCTTCCTAGAGCCTGGGAGAGGAGATGTGTGACCGTACCGTACGACTGAGGGCATGGATTACGAGGTAGAGCCTATCATAATTGCAGGTTGCAGAGGGCATGGAAACCGAGACATAATTTCTCCTTGGCCTGGGAGTGATAGAGGCAGATCAGAGCATGGAGATAGTCATTTTTGGGTAATTTGACGCCATGAATCCAGCAGTGATGTTTGTTTTCTGATCTGAGCATTATTTCTGCAGCTTGATTTCAGAATGAGGTATATTCATGTATTTTCCAAATTCTTTTGTTGAGTTAATGAAAGAGCCTACCCATTTGAGAGAAAAACCCGGAGACATAGTCCACCAAGGACGAACTCCGTTATAAAGTTTTTATGTTCAGATCTTATTCTTATGTCTCTTCATTTTTAAGTTTTCCCTTCTCTAATGGTGCACTTTAATTTAAGCTCATTTAATACAATTATTTATAAGTCATGATGAAAAGATCTTGGATCAGTGGGTTGCCCTCATTTATCAGTGAAAAGATACATTATGATGACCCCAAGACATTGGAGGAAACTATAAGGCGTGCTAAGTGTATTTATGATCAAAAAATGGGAAGACCAAATTTCCAAAAGCCTTGGGAAGACAAGATGAAAAGTAAGGTGGAGCAGAGGAAGAAGGGGACTAAGGCAACGTTTTTCAAAAATACTGCGCAAGGATAGCCAACTCTCAAGGAGCCTATAATGTCAAAGATAGTGAGGCAAGATCCATGGAAACAATCTATTCAATGTTGGATTTGTGATGAAGATCATATGCATAGATATTTCACTCAAAGAGGTGATAAAGTGAGGACTGCGCACAATGTTCAACAAGTTGTGATAAATCAAGATATGGGCAGAAATGTGCCAAGGATTTATGCGGCCCTAGATAAAAAGAAAGCGTGGTTTCAGTCACAAATTATTGAGGTGGAAGGTAATATTAGCGATCAACCTATTTCTATTTTAATTGAATCAGGATCTAGTCATAGTTATTTATATCCTAAGATGGTGGAAAGGTTCCAATTGTCGAGAATCAAGCTTGGAAAAGATTGTTTGGTGCAGTTAGCTACAGGAGCAAAAACGAAAATTAATGAGATGGTTAAGGCATGTTCAATATAAATGAATGGATTGCAAACAAAAGATTATTTGAAGAAATTTATACCTTTGGGCTCATATGATTGATTCATTGGTATGGATTGGTTGGATGAGCACCATGTTGTCCTAGACTGTTACAATAAGGAATTTACTCTCTTGGATGAGGAAGGGAACTTAAGATCGGTTCAAGTAATACCAAGGGTTTTAACTATTAGATAAGTTTCATCCTTGCAAATGAAGAAAAGATATAGGAAAGGATGTCAAGTATTTGCAGTGCACATGGAAGAGGCAACTAAGGATAAAGTGCCAAGTGTTGAAGATTGAGCAGTACTGAAAGAGTTTGAGGATGTATTTGAAGAGATAAGTGGGTTTCCTCTGAAAAGAGATATTGATTTCACTAAAAATATGATGTCAAGAGAAACACATGTATCCAAGACTCCTTATAGGATGAGTATGCCAGAATTGAAGGAGTTGCATATGCAACTTGAAGAGCTTCTGAAGAAGGGGTATATACACCCAAGTGTGTCACCTTGGGGTGCCCCATTTTTATTCGTAAAGAAGGATGGTACACTGAGACTTTGTATCGACTTCAAGAATTTGAACAAGGTAACAGTAAAGAACAAGTATCATTTTCCGAGGATAGATGACCTCTTTGATAAATTGCAGGGCATACAGATATTTTCAAACATTGATCTCAGATTTGGATATCATCAAGTGAGAATTAAGAAAGAAGACATCAACAAGATTTCTTTCAGAACAAGGTATAGACATTATGAGATCACAATGGTGCCATTTGGGTTTTCAAATGCACCAATTGTCTTCATGTGTTTGATGAAAGGAGTTTTCAGAAGTTACTTAGATAAGTTTGTCATTGTATTTCTGGATGACATACTTATTTACTCAAAATATGAAGAGAAGCACGAACAAAACTTGAGGATGGTACTGCAAGTATTGAGGGAGCATCATTTGTATGCAAAGTTGAGCAAGTGCTCATTTTATCAATGAAAGATTCATTATTTGTGTCAAATTATTTCCAAGGAAGGAATAGTTGTGGATCCAGAAAAGATAAAATTCATTAAGCAATGGTCGATACCAAGAAATGTTGCAAAGGTGAGATCCTTTATGGGACTTGTAGGTTATTACAGAAGGTTTATTAAAGTATTCTCACAAATTGTGCATCCAATCACATATTTTCAAAATAAAGGTGCGCGATTTGAATGGACTCCAGATTGTGCAAGGAGTTTTCAACACTTGAAGAGTTTGTTGACAAGTGCGCCAATTTTGAGAATTGTTGATCCTGATGCAGACTTCGTTGTGTGCACGGATTCATGAAAGGAAGGGCTTGGTGTATTCCTTAGTCAGAATGGGCATGTGGTATGCTAAAAATAAATAAAGTTAAAATAGCATGAAAGGATTTATGCTACTCATTATTTGGAATTGGAAGCCATAGTGCATGCCTTGAAGATGTGGTGGCATTATCTTATGGGTAAAATGTTTGAGTCGAGGACAGACCATAGTGGTCTGAAGTATCTATTTGGAAAATCAATTTTAAATGCCAGACAAAGTAGGTGGTTAAAATTCCTCGGTGAGTATGACTTTCGCATAAATCATATCAAGGGTAAAGAGAACAAGGTGGTTGACGCACTCAGTAGGAGGGTGCATGAGATGCATGCTACAGCCATTAGCATGTACAAATCTGACTTGTGAGATAGAATTTTAAAAGTTTCCAAATCATATAAGTGTTATGTGGACATAAATGTGACTTTACAACAAGGAATATCGCAGCAGAATTTGGAAGGTTATGAGCTAAGAGAGGATGGGATCCTCATGTATAGATTCTATGTGTCAAATGATCAAAACTTCAAGAGCCTGGTATTGTCAAAGATACATAAGGTTACTTATGCAGGACATCGAGGTTACCAGAAGACAATTGTTGTAGTCAAGAAGCAATATTTTTGGCTAGGTATGAAAAAGGAAGTTGTTGATTTTATTGCTAGATGTCTCGAATGTCAGAAGGGAAAGGTTGAGCACATGCATCTAGTTGGTTTGCTACAACATTTTCCCATTCCTGAATGGAAGTGGGAATTTGTGACCATGGACTTCATAACTAAGATACCTAGGACTGCTAAGAAGCATGATTCTATTGTGGTGGTGTTGGACAAGCTTACTAAATTTGCCCATTTTATTCCAGTGAAATCACCGTACAAGGAAGCCGACATTGATGAGATTTACATGCGAGAAATTGATAAGTTGCATGGTGTACCTAAGACAAAAAATTTTGACAAAGATTCTAAGTTCACCTTGAACTTTTGGAAAGGGATATTCAAAGGATTTGGGACAAGTTTGAACTTTAGCACAATGTATCACCCTGAAAAAGATGGACAAACAAAGAGGGTAAATCGGGTAATTGAAGATATGCTCAAGATGTATGTGATGGATAAGCCATCAAAATGGGAAGACTATCTTCACTTGGTATAGTTTGCTTACAAAAATGGGTATCAAGCCTATTTAAAGATGATCACATTTAAATCACTTTATGGTAGAAAGTGCAACATGCCAGTGAGTTGGGACAATGTAGTAGACCGTGCAGTAGTTGGGCCAAATCTACTCTAGGAAATGGAGGAGCAGATGGTAAAGATAAGGAAGAATTTAAAGGTTTCCCAAGAAAACAAACAAATTTGTGTAGATAAAGGCATAACCCATATATAGTTTAAAGTAGGTGACCATGTGTTCTTGAAAGTTAAATACAAGCGCAGTTCCCTAAAGTTGGGGAATTTTTCTAAGTTAGAAGCGTGCTATTGTGGTCCATTTGAAATCCTTAAAAGGATTGGTCCTGTCACACATATTGTAATATTCCAGAACAGAAATAAATAGCTAGAAATGGAAGATGAACAACAATATAACCAGAACAACACCACAATAATCCCAAAATTATACCAGAATAACACCAGAAATAGCACTTTGATTACTGAGAGCAATGTTCACTTGCCTCTTCAAGTGGGCAACCTCCAGAAGAGCAGAGCTCTATTACAATAATATCCAAGAAAAAAGTTTGTATACCCTCGACTCCTATTTATACTAAATATGTCTATCAAAAGAACCATCTAGAGGAAGATCCTTCTAGAAGTGGAAGCTTCTATTAGGTCTTCTTACATTGGACTTATTCTTCCTTATTGCTAGGACTTATTAATATTGACCTTTATTACATCATAATATATTATTCTACCTATGTGAGGGGTTAGGTCCCTAACATGTCCTCCCCCTTAAAAACAGCCATGTCCTCAAGGATTGAAATGTCAAAATTGTTCCAGAATGGTAGTTGGTTTCCAAGTGGAATCTACTGGATTTTTATCTTTCCACTGGACTAATGCTTCCTTGATGGTTCGTTGATGTAGACGACACTCACGCTAGTCAAAAAATGCTTGTGTTTGTAGCCAAATGGAGCCTTCTTCGTCCATCTCGGGAAGGTTGTTTTGATTTTGGCACTTAGTTCCAATAACCTTCTTTAAGCAGGAAACATGAAAAATGGGATAGAGCTTAGAATGAATGGGAAAAGATAACTGATAGGCCACCTTTCCTGCATTCTTGAGAATTGTATAAGGACCATAAAATTTGGGTGCCAGTTTCTGACAATGGTCATCCTTGAGGGAATTTTTCTTGTAAGGTTGCAGTCGAAGAAACACCTGATCCCCTTCTACAAATTCACGTTCAGAGCGACCTTGATTTGCTTGTTTCTTCATGTGATTCTGGGCCATGACCAAATTCTCTTTGAGGATACAGAGAATAACCTCTCGAACTGTAAGCATTTGGTCAACTACCTGGAACTTCGAGACACCTGGAAAATATGGGAGCATTGAAGGTGGATTTTGTCCATATATCGCTTCAAAAGGAGTCATGCGGGTAGTTGTATGGTACGAAGTGTTGTACCACCATTCAGCTAGTGGTAACCATTGATCCCACTAATTTTTCCTTTCTGAGGCAAAACACCTCAAATATGTTTCCAAACACTTGTTGACAAATTTAGCTTGACCATCAGTATGGGGATGATAAGTTGTGTTGAGATGCAATTGGGTGCCTTTTAGCTTGAACAGTTCTTGCCAAATATTGTTGGTGAAAGTTGGGTCGTGATCAAAAACAATAGAATGTGGCATGCCATGAAGCTTGAAGACTTGATCCATGAAAAGTTGAGCCACGGTGGATGTTGTAAATGGGTGTTGAAGAGCACAGAAATGAGCATGCTTGGAAAGACAATCAACTACCACCATGATCATTGATTTATTTCTCGATTTAGGTAAGCCTACAATAAAATCCATAGAGATATCCCGCCAAATAGTAGGTGGAATCGGAAGCGGTTGTAGTGTGCCAGGAGATTTGATTATTTCTCCCTTGTTGCATTGACACACATCACATTTAGCCACAAAATTACGAACGTCTTGTTTCATACCATCCCAGAAAAAAGAACGTTTGACCATGTCATAGGTTTTGGTAAACCCAGAGTGCCCAGTTGTGGCTGTAGCATGAAGCTCCGAAAGTACCGTGGATTTATGTTTTGATTGTTTACTTAAATACAAATGGAATTTGTGCTGAAGCTCATTATGGAGCCAAGAGTACCCTGGGGAAACTAGATAATGAGACTGCAATTGTTGTATCAGATGTAAACTTTTGGGATCGTGTAGCCATTCCTGGAGAACAGCTTGGAGCCAATCTGGTACAATGAAGGAGAGAGAAAAAAGGGACCCTTCATCTTCATATTTTCGGGAAAGTGCATCCACAACCACATTGTCTTTTCCTTTCTTGTAAATGATCTCATAATCATATCCAAAGAGCTTAGTCACCCATTTTTGTTTCTCTAGGGAGGAAATGTGTTGTTTCAGAAAATACTTGAGGCTTTGATGGTATGTCTTAATTTGGAAGTGTTGCCCCAATAGATAAGGGAACCAAAGATCAATGGCATATAGAATATTCAACATTTCATTTTCATAAATTGATTTTCCAAAAATTCTCTCAGACAATTGTTTGTTGGTAAAGGCCAAAGGCTGACCCTCTTACATAAGGACAGCACCAATCCCTTTCCTTGAAGCATCACATTCCAGGACAAAGGTATTTTTGAAATCAGGAAGGGTCGGGACTGGAGTGGTGCACATGGCCATCTTCAAGGTTTGAAAATCCTGAGCTGCTGCTGGAGTCCAAGTGAAATAATTATTTTTAAGGAGTGCAGTGAGAGGTGTCACAATCTTTCCATAATTCTTAACAAAATTATGATAATAACATGTTAAGCCCAGAAATTCATGCAATATTTTGAGAGTCTTTGGGTGAGTCCAGTCTTTTATAGCTTCAATCCTTTTAGGATCCACCCTAATGTCGGCCTTTCCAACAAGATGACCCAAGTACTCAACTTCTAAGCCACCAAAAGCACATTTAGATTGTTTCAGGAAAATTTGGTACTGAGAGAGTAGATGAAGAACTCGATCCACATGAGCAAGGTGGTATGTCCAGATTTTGATATAGATGAGGATATCATCAAAGAAAACTAAGAAAAAATGACGGAGAAAAGGATGGAAGACATGATTCATGAGGCTTTAGAAAGTGGAGGGAGCATTACACAAGCCAAAGGGCATGACCAAAAACTCATAGTGGCCCTCATGAGTTCTAAAGGAAGTCTTAGGAATGTATGCCTCTTTCATACGAATCTGGTGGTAGCCAGAATGAAGATCAATTTTATTAAAGAACTGGGTGCCACTCAATTCATCCAAGAGGTCATCAATGAAAGGAATGGGAAATTTGTCTTTAATGGTGAGTTTGTTGAGGGCGTGGAAGTCAGGACACATGTGCAAAGAACCTTCTTTCTTAAGGACCATGACCATAGAAGAAGAGTAGGGGCTCGTACTAGGGCAGATAACACCTGCGTTGAACAATTTTTGAACCATTTTCTCAATTTCATTTTTTGGGGAAAAGGGGTGATGATAGGGATGGATATTGGGAGGAAGGCTTCCTGGGACAAGAGGAATGGAATGATCATTAACACCACGGGAAGGAGGGAGTCCTTGGGGAGTGGAAAAAACAGATTGATGTTTAGAGAGGATGGATTGGAGGTCCTACAACACAGAGGGTGTCTCGATGGATTATATGGCATGGAGTTGGTAAATAACGCCAAAATGACCTTTTTTTAGCAGCTTTTCCATGCGATGGGAACTAATTATCTATGGGGAACCGGTGTTGATGCCTTGGAACTTATATTGTTGGCCCTCCTAGTCGAATTGCATGGTTAATTCCTTAAAATCCATGAGAATGGGACCCAAAGTACTTATCCATTCTGCACCCAACACAATGTCACAACCACCCATGTCGATAGCAAACATATGAGATTTCAGGTGGTAGTCACCAATTTGGAGACACACATTTTTACAACTCCCTCCACATTTCATGGACCCGCCATTGGCAATCATGATTTGGAAATTATTGACTGCACGGATATAGCAATTAGTTTCTTGGAAAATGTGGCGATGAATAAAATTATGGGTGATTCCCCTATCAAAAAGAATGATGACCTTCCTATGCTTGATGTAACTAATTAGCTTGAGGGTTTGGGGAGCAGAGAAGCCAGTGAGAGCATTTAGGGAAATGATCAGTTCTACTTTGGGAGGGTCTGAGGGAGGGGTTATGTCAGTGGGTTCAGGTGACATGGACACAAGGAGAGCCTCAACATCCTCTTCCGAAACATCCTCCGAGATGGCCATAAAAATATTTTGTTCCTTACACTTGTGTCTCGGAAAATATTTGTCATCACAGTTATAACAAAGGCCTTTGAGTTGGCATTCAGCCATTTCAGCCCTGGTCAATTTTTGGATCTTTATTGGAGTAGAAGGAGGAGGGGGATCTACTGGTTTAGTGAGAGGAATAAAGGAAGTTTTCTGGTTTTAAGAAGAGACAACTTGTTGTGCTTCCTTAGCTCTTTTAGTATCCTCCACCCAACTCTGAGGTTGAGCCATGAGGACATGGGCACGAATCTCATCCTTGCGGCCAATGATAAAACATTCTCGAAAAAAAACATCAGACATTCCCTCTGTACGAGAAGCCAGTCACTCAAAAGAAGCTATAAAGTCTTCCATTGTGCCAGATTGTTTCAACTTTGTCAAACGGCCTAAATGGTTGGTGTCAGCGTCAAAGCGTTCATAAAGTTCTGCCACAAAGTGTGTCCAAGCAACATACCCTTGGCAAGAAGTTTTTATCCATTGCCACCATTGACAACGTTCTTGATCTAGATGGAGAACACCATACCGGATTTTGGCCAGCTCATTTGTAATGTCTTACAAGGATAAATAATATTCCATTTGAGTTACCCAGCCAGTGGGATCCGATCCATCAAATTTGGTCACATCCACATGTGGAAGGCGTAGGTCACACTAAAAGTGATGGGGTTGAAAATTATAGGAATGAGAGGAAGTTTTACCTTTGTTATGCAAGGGTGGGTCAGATAAGGGAGGATCTGCAGGGATATGCAGCTTGGTGCAGATCATCAAAGTGACAAATTCAAGATGGGTAGTAATGTCTTGTTTGAGGTCTTGTTTGAGTTCCTCAATTGAGGCAGCAATGGAGGAATGCATGTTTTTATTGATGGTGGCAATATTGGCATTGATCTGTCTCACTTATTGTTGGGTCTCTGTGAAATTATATTGCAAGGTATTGAAGCGAGCTTCCAAGTCTTGGGTACAGGTATGGGCCATGATGATGAGGGAACCAAAAAGGGGCGAGCTGGGTCAAAAAAATTGCTAAAAAATTATAGGCATGAATGTGATAAGGGCGAAGAGAGAAACACAATGGAATAGGTCTCAAATAATGGTGCCAACAGGATCCAGACTTTTTTTTTTTTTTTACACCTGTGGAGTTATACTCTGATCTGAAGAATATGACAGTGATGAAATGCCCAAATGCTTGATTAGGAAGAAATGTGTAGTAATTTGGCAACTCGAATGCAGGAGATATAGTTGCGCGGTAATAGATCTTGTCTGTTCTGTTATTTTTTTCCGTCCCCAAAGGTCAGGTATTCAAGGATTCTACAGACAAGGGTTTTCCCTGTGCTATAGCTCTCTGATATATGTCCAGGGTCCAACAGTAGTACTTGGCCCAATATCTCAGGGCACCAACTAAGGAAGCTAGACCGTGCCCTTAGTCGTACTACCCAACTACCCAGGTACTAGAGAGTATCTTCCTGACTGTTGTTCTCAATGGCACTATAGCAGTCAGGTGGTCGATCAGTTTATCTATGGAGAGCTTCAGAAAATCTAGTTCGATCTGTATACAGGTGTTGTCTGATGCGCTACCACTTGAAGGGGTACCAACAGGGGTTATAAGGGTGGCCAACAAATGTGTGCTTAAGTACCACTTGTATTTCTTGCATGTATGAATCCCCAACCATGGGTTTATGAGCGTAACGACAGATCTATGTAGCTTAAAGATGTTGGAATACGTCTCTACTTTGAAAAAAATTAACCCACAATTTTCTGTCGAGGAAGGTGCTCTAATACCACTTGTAATATTCCAGATATAAAAAAGTATGTGGGACAGAAATAAATAGCTATAAATGGCAGATGAACAACAATATAACCATAAAAACACCACAATAATACCAAAATGATACCAGAATAACACCAGAAAGAGCACTTTGATTACTGAGAGCAATGTTCACTTGCCTCCTTGAGGGGGAAACCTCCAGCAGAGTAAAGCTCTATTATAATAATATCCAAGACAAAAGTTCTCATACAATCGACTCCTATTTATACTAAATATGTCTATCAAAAGAACCATCTGGAGGAAGATCCTTCTAGAAGTGGAAGCTTCTATTAGGTCTTCTTACATTGGAATTATTCTTCCTTATTGCTAGGCCTTATTAATATTGACCTTTATTACATCGGAATATATTATTCTACCTACGTGATGGGTTAGGTCTCTAACATATATGCTTGCATTTCCTGCATCCATGTGTATTCATAATGTTTTCCATGTGTCATTACTTAAAAAGTATATACATGATGTTAATCATATTATTGATTGGAATGTGATTCAAGTGGAACCAGAAGTCGATTTTCAAGTGTGATCAGTTTTCATATTGGATTGAAAAATAAAACACCTCTGGAATCGAGTCACGGAGATGGTAAAGGTCCAATGGACCTGGTATGGTCCTGAGGATGCAACTTGGGAGTGAGAGAATGCTATGTGGGTAGAGTATCCTCATGTTTTCGAAGATTTTTGAAATTTTGTATGTACATGTGTATATGATGCACTGAGGACATTGCATAAATAAGAGGGAGGGGAATGTAATGTCCCTAATCCTGACCCTTTGTAATTGTACATATAGGCTAGTGAGTCATTGGTACCAATTGTAAGTGTAAATTCTTATATAGGTTGGTGAGCCGTTGGCACTATGTTTTGGTGTTGTGCGCACCTGAGTAGTGCACGGAGAATTGTTATCAAAGACAGGGTGCACACATTTCATATTGTTGCGTGCACCTGGGTAAGTGTGCATGGTTGCACATCAAGGAAAGGGTGGGAACAATTCAAATTGTTGTGCGCACTTGGGTAAGTGTTGGGAATGACCTGGGAGTGTGCATCAAACCGAGTTATATATATGTATATATATGGTTGTATATGTGTTAAGGTCAGAGAGCCTTTGTGATTATGAGGTTGTTGATTCGGGACGCATATAGGCCATTACATCTAACCATGTAAAGTGTAATCATACTCAAGTTATTAATATAATATTACATCGTTGCACACATACAAACTTAGATGAAAAGAGATGGGAGGTTAACTCCACCGGAAAATGGAAAAGGGGGGTGAGACTTAAGTCTTAGGGAATATTTTACAATGTTTCTAGAAAAGTGTAAGTTTAAGGATAATTATTTTCTCATAAGTTCTCGAGGGGTTGGGAATGGGTCACCAAGTGAATTAAAGCTACTTCTGAAGGTGACAAGTGTCGAGTTGAAGACATGCAATATATATTGTTGGCCTTAGTGTATTTTTGGGTATTATTCATTATTCAGTCTCATGTGCAGAAGGGGGTCGGTTCATCTGAGAGAGGAAGACTATTACCTTATCTACACAGAGAATATTGTAAGGGAATTTTGTATTTTAATCAGTGTTTTGATGTTGAAGAGGCGGGTTTTCAGACCCGTGAGCAGTCTCTTTGGGTGAGAGATTTGTTGTTAAAGAAGTGGGTTGTCAGGACCATGAGCATACTCTCCAAGTGAGAGTTTTGATGGGAACTGTTCCCTGGTGCGTTGAGAATTAGTCGTAGGGCTCAGAGAATTCCTATCAGTCTATTACTAGTAACCCTAGAAGGGAAGTGGGGAAATCGAGGGACTATTGAGCAGAGAAGGGACACACATCCTTGGGTGTGACAAGTGTGTGGGGAATGAGAGATTGTAGGCTAGTTGCAGCATTGGGTACCTTGGACTGAGCAATTTTGTTGAGAATCAAACATTACCTATCACTAGGAACCCTTTTTCCTTGGTGGAGTTAATCCCCAGCCCGGGGGTGACCTGTTTCTGAAATCTTATGAACAACAGAGTTTATGGTTGGGAGGAATGTCTGAGTTATGCACGTAGTTGGTGACTTTCATAAAATATAAGTGTTATGTATGTTCTAGTCTTCTTTATTTTGTGCTTACTTATTTATGTTTGATATGGTTTAATTATTTTATGTTGTTGCATATAATTAATTGTTGTTATTTTGTTTAATGTTTCTTTCACATGTAAGTATGGTGCTTATAGCTTGTTTTTGTAGACATGCATGAGTATGGAAAATGTTGATATTTTTTCTTATTAAGTTATCCTTTGATATTGGTCATGAGTCTATGAGGAAAGTATTAAATGGTCGTGTGTGCAGGAAAGTATCATGCGTGCATAGTTGGTTGGAACTCATGTGTGTGTATAGGGAATCAGACCCAATGCACAAGTAAATCAGAATTGGTGTGTGACTCCAGGATGGTTGTGTGCATGGTAGGATTGTGTGATTAGTATACTCGTACGTAGTTGTTTTTAGTTACTTTAGTTGCTTAAATTTGTGTTAAAAGAAGAAATTTAGTGTGGTAGGACTCGGTTCGAGGTTGAGTGTGTTACTTCAAGTGATACTGCACAGACTAAGGTTTAGTATAGAATCTGTGCAGTGGATTTTCGAAGTAGAATTGCTCAGTAGTATGTTGGGTGATGTTACATTGGAGCAATGTTAGAGTTTTTTGGGTAGCATGGCCCAGCCTATGTGGTTGTGGTCATTACAAGTGACAACACGGGACTAGGATTACTAGGATGGCCACCAAGGTGAAACAAGGAAAAAAGCATAACTTTTGAGCTCATGATTCATTATCTAGCTTCAACCTATGATCATTACTCAAATTCCCAATGTATTAAATATGAAAATTTATATGAAACAAGGACTAATTTACCTTACAATGTGCAGGAACACCATCTTCCAATGAGCCTTGTTGATCGAGTGTGATGAGCCATGCTAGGGAGGAAGAGGAATCTAAGGTGGTTGTTGGGATTCTCTCTATGGCGATGTTGATTATCATCATCGTCAGGATCGATGCCTTCATTGTGGTCTATGAGACATAATCTCCTCTAGTTACCCCTAGGTGAGAGGGGGTAACATTTGGCTCCAACATGGGGACATGTGCTCACCATAGAGCACATGAGAACCTCAACATCTCTGGTAGTCCAAGACTTTAAACCTACATCACTCTAAAAACCCCACTAAATTATAACATGCACACATTAGTACTACAAGGTAGGGGGATGTTATCCACCCTGGTTTTTGAAAATATGAAATCATGTGAGAAAGAAAAAAAAATGATTTTCATCAATATATCATATTTTCTTTCTTATATTATAAATGTTAAGGTAAGATGAATGCATGTTAAAGAAATGAACAATATCAGTAAAGTGGAAATAATGCAATAAATCAAGCACACAACATGACCTATCTAGCCTACCTACCCTACAATAAGCTACTCTAAAGGCAAGAATAAGTCAAGTCTCCTCCCCATGATGGGGTTTTAGAAGAGACACACTAATAGGTAGTGGTAGTCTCCTCCCCATGATGGGTATTTAGAAGGGACACAATAATAGGTAGTGATAATCTCCTTCCCTCCAACGTAGACAAGTAAAAGGAGTCATCGATAGACTTCTTCTCAATCTTATAAGGGACTTGCCATAGACAATCAAAATCCTTCTACATGTTTGGTTTTCCCTTTATCTTGTCCCACATGAGTACCAGCTTTCCTAGTTGAAAATTTTCCTCTCTTACTTTGGAATCAATCACTTATTTCCATTCTTGAGTATATCTTCCTTGTTCCAAAGTAGGAGAATGTGACCTTATCAAAGAAATGTTTCTTTGATCATCTTCATGCAACTTTGTTTCACTGCCCTTTTTCAAAATTGTAATGGAGCCCAAATATTTATCTTTGTATTTATCAAGTTGTCTTTGGTAATCCTCCCTCCTAGGCCATATTGCATTTGTGATATCTTATTCTTGAGAAAAATGGAGATCATGGGTTCCTTAGAATGGCCTTTTTTTTTTAGGATGTGTCGAATTTGTAATCATTTCCAGGATCTTCCAAATGGGTTCTCTTCTTCGATTGATTGTATAAAATATCATGGGCTTCATCTCTAATTGGGATGGTGGCATAAGAGAGTTCCATATGTAAAGTACCACCCAAATTTTTGGCTCACTTCCTAGATAAAAGCATCCCCCAAGTATCAAGCACATCAAGGACCACAACATCCATTATAACAACAATCTCAGGATATCTAGAAAGGTAAACTTCAAGTTCTTCTATCAAACCAAATACCCCAATAGATTTGGAATCAATCCCACAAACATTTCCATAAGGTATTGTGATTTCCAAGCATAATTGTTTTATGACCTTCAAGGTCATGACATTTGTTGATGCTCCAAAATCAAGCATACAATTTTGAATCCACATATCATTTAGCACCAGAGAATTGGAGAAAGGTGGATGCTTTGTTGGTTCGTTTAAGATGATTTGTTTTTAACAGTATAGGAGAAATCCCAGGCTCTCCTTGTACCCTTAGGAATATTTCTACTTTGTTTCTCATTGAAGCGATATTGATTATCTCAGTGATAGGTACAGGTACATTAATTTTTTCTAATATGTCATCCATGTTCATGTTCAAGTCTATTTCATCACTTCTAGGCAATGTTGGTTCAGGAGGAATGTTATCGTTTGATGGTAAAGGAGGTATTTTCCGAGGAAATCTAGGATCACTATAAGGGGCTTGGGGCACAAATTTTTTATAGCATAAACTTGTAAAAAATAATTCCTAAGTCTCTCCCTTGAATCTTCATCCATTTGGATTAAGATTTCCATCCTAGCTCTCCTAATGGCTTCCTTCTTTCTTTTCTCAAGATTTTATTTGGTCACATTGAAGTATTCCTCATAAGATATGGTATAAATAGAATCCAATGTGTCAATAAAGTTCATCTAATCAGGGCCTTCATTACTACCATCAATTGAACTATTTCTTGGACATTCATGCTTCCAATGAGCTTCCCCACAAGGAAAACACCAAGGGGCTTCTTTCGAGTTTATGACATTTGTAGGCGTTAGGGTATTAGGGACCCTTTGCTCATTTGGAGGCCTAGGCTTCCATGTTGGGTTTTTCCTTTGTGGTTGACCTTTGTATGGAGGCCTCAATATTTGTTGATGAATCATTTCCATGTTGGTTACCTTGTTCATCAACAGGGTTTGGGTTTGAGCAAGGCCATTTATAGCTTCTTCAATTTTCTAAGCCCATGGAGCACCTATGTCTTGGGTTGGTTTAGTGCTATGCAAAGTTCTTGGCTTGGTCTTAGCCTTGGCTCTAGGGTGTAAAAATCATCAACTTTGGAGGATGAAAGATTTGCTTCAATCCTAGCGGCTTGCTCTTGGGCCTCTTCAAGACTCTTTGGTAACTTGTCCTTGATAAGAAACCCAAATTGTCCTAGGTAAGTGTTGACATAATGGAAAATGAAAACATCATCTTTGGGGCTAATATTGTTAGGAATTTGTTGAATAAATATTTCAAATCTAGTGTCAAATTCTTTAACAGATTCATTCTCTTTCTTTTTCATCTCACTAAGTTGCAACAACAACATATTAAGATCACCCTTACTACCCCATCTTTTTATGAAGACCTTTTGGAAATCATCCCAAGTCTTGATGTCTTTATCAGGGAGACCATTATACCATCTCCTAGTGTCTTCTACAAAGGTAACAGAAAAGAGCCTCGTGATTATATTGTCATCATAGTCATTAAGGGGATGAAGTTGAAAACAAGCCCAAAAGTTATCTAGGTGTTTTTCAACAATAGTGACATCATTACTAGAGAACTTAGGCAACCATTTTTCAAATTTTTTAGGCATGTTACGAGGGTATCTTGGGATTGCAAACATGCCTAAAGGGTTGAAAACATTGGCTACCCGTAGATTTTGATCCATTGGAGATAAAGGAAGTCTTCCACTAAGTAAGGATTTGACTATAGGAGAATTGTGAGGAAGCTTTCGTCTATAAGCCTTGGAAATATTAGCATTAAACCACCTATTAGGCCTTTGGTTAGTGCTGTCAACACTTGAGCTTAGTCAAGTCACCAAATGATCTCTTTAGGAGAGGATAATGAAGAGGTGAACAAACAGATTATTCCCTTAGTGGAGTCGCCAGGTAAGTTTGTGGAATAAGGCTTTGGGGAAATATTACCAAAGGGATGTCATAGAAAGAATGATTCAATTATCCTCGGAAATGGCACCAAAATGTTATCACAGGATTTGTACTTGTGAAAATGCCTTGACAATATGTCAATCTTACATAACAAATGGAAGTAATTGTCACTGTCACCTAGACAAATGCTTCCCATATTTTAGTGTTGGGTGAATATCCAACACAAGGGAGGTTTCCCTTGTGATCTCAAGGGATCCTATAGCAAGCTAGAGGCAAGTCTATATCCTTCTATATTGGTCACTCAATGAGACATGCTAGGTATAGGAAAGTAGAAAGGTTAGGATTAGTTATACAAGGTAATTGGTTGGCGTGTGTGAGACAAGAAGTATTCCAACGCATATAATAGTCAATTACCAAGTCAAACAACCTACCAATCACCTATAGACACTAGATATTAAGAGAAAATGATTATTTTTGTAAAATTGCAGCAGTAAACAAGTATATATCAACAAAATGTATTTTGCAATAGCAGCAAGAAATCAGCCTAGAAAATATAGTATTCATATCTTAAAATTAATCCCTCACTGAGTAGATCAACATCCAATAATCAAACAATATATATGAGCTAGTTTTACCCCAATATTAAGTAATTTATTAGAAATTAGTCAAGCCCTAATGGTTGTAGCAAAAGTTTATAACACTAGTAGTAAATATACTTAGTTTGTCAAGTGTTGAGTTAGAATTAGTGTGTAAATGAGGTTAGGTATATAATTATCAAGTTGCTTTGAGAGAGAGAGAGAGATAGTTATCTAATTCTAGGGTTTTAATCATAACTTGCAATCATGAAGACTAGTGTCGTTGTCTTCTTGGGAAAAATGGAGTTAAGGAAATCACCATAAAGGAGGCTAAGCAAGAGAAGAGGTGAAGGTTTAGAGGCCTAGGATCATCCCCTCATAAGCATAGGTCAAACCTCAAAGGAACAACCACTAAATTTTATCCTCTCATAAACCTTGGGTGTCGTCCCACTTCTTGTCATGCATCTAGAAAAGAGAATGGATGGAAAAAGGTCAAAGGAAAAGCTAAGGGGATGTCTTATCACAATCCTTAGCTCTATCTTTGTATGTTTTAACAAAGTCAATGTGAATACAACAAGGGAAGGGGATAACCTCTCTTAATCCTTCCTAAGGGTTTCAAATTATTCAAGGAAAACAATGATAACATGCAACTATTAACTCTCTAATAGAGAATTCACCAAAATATACCATGAAATAACACTTAAACCATGAAACAACACTTACTAGTCAAGTCGATATCATGAGGAAACCCTAGTTTGCATGAAGAATCCATGAAAACAATACAAAGCATCCATCCAAGTCACTCCAAAGGTGTGCATAAGACATCCATAGTGAAAAAAGAAGAGAAAGAGAGCAAGTAGTAGTGATGAATCACAAGTGTGATTTTTTTCTTTGGCTTGAGGTAGCACTAGCCTCTTTGCATGAGGTAAACCTCTCAAATCCCTACAAAATACAAAAAGTCCATGATACAAGTGAGATAGGTCTAGTCTGACCCCTCAAATAACCATAACAATGAATAATCATGCTAATACACCATAATAATGTCCTCTTAGGTCACATGTGTGGTGATGTCATGCTCCAAGAGGGTGTGTGAAGCCACCAAAGGCCATGGCTCATCATCCAAGAGGTGCAAGCAAGGTGGAGGGTGCATCTCCTCATCAAGGGTCATGTCGTATAACCAATCCATAAAATGGTTCCCTAATGGCAAGCAAGCCCATCATCATCAAGAAAACCCTAGTGCAGGACATCATCATCAAGGAACTCAATGTCCAAGGTGGGAAGGTCAGCATCCAAGGTGGAATGATCATGCATCACCTCTATGAGTAGTGTCCAAGCATAACAAAGTGCAATATCCTCCATCAAATGTTGAATGAGGTATGGGGTGCAGTGTCCAAGGTGTGGGATTCCTACCTATTTGTCTGCCATCATGACCATATCTATCGAATGAGAGCTCATATGTCAATCGTCCAAGGTCCATGAGGTGTGAGAGTATGTATCTAAAGGAGGTCAACATTTTTTATCTTGTACAAAATGCAAGTCCTGGGTGAAAGCACAAAGATGTTCTCCAAAGACCATGTTAGGTACACCCAATTCAATCAAAACCATGGAATCAAGTAAAACCAACAATCACAAGGAGAAATAGTCCTAAGAAGCATACAAAGTAGACCATCAATTAATACAAAAGACAAATGAACAACTCTCATTGGGTATCCCCTTCAAACTTCACACAATCTCAAGAATTTATGCCATTTGG
>ML839836.1:0-18988 GCA_009831015.1 Picea engelmannii | reverse complement strand
TGCAAACCCTAAACCTTTTTCCCAACACATTATGATGGAACATTTTTCCCAAGGAAAGGATATTCTAGTGCACCTTAGTCCAATGCACCTATTGACACTCTTAGAAGGAAAAAACGTCAAGGTTGAGATTTTGGGTCAAAGTCAACATTTGACCAGTCAAAGTCAAAGTTTGACCAACTATCAGTCAATAAAAATCATGAATGAAAAGGCAGATTATCTACACTATTCAACTCTTGCAGGATTCCTTGAAGATGACATGTGGATAATTGACAGTGGAGCTTCCAGGCATATGACACGAGACTAGATCAGAGTCTCTAGTGTAAATGGAAAGAAGACATCTCACAAAGTAGAACTTGGAGACAAGAACACCTATCTAGTCAAAGGAATTGGTCAAGCCTTCATCAAATTGGAATCAGGTAACAATGCTCATTTGAGTAATGTCTTATTTGTACCTGGTTTAGAAAAGAATCTTGTATCTATCTCTTGCTTAGAAGACAAAGGAAATAGAATAGCCTTTATAGATGGTATAGTACTAGCTTGGTCTAGAGACTCCAACATAGAGAATGCTAGAGTTATTGGAATTCATGAAAGAAGATTATACATAATACTAGAACGAAATGATGAAGCTCTTGTACATGATGAAGTAAATCTCAGTGAACTTTGGCATATAAGGTATGCTCATATTAACTATCAAGCATTACCTTTCCTCAAGAAAATGGTTGTAGGAATACCAAAACTACAATCTGTACATGAAAGAATTTGCAGAGGATGTGTTTGGTAAGAATGTTAAGAAGTCATTCTCAAGTAGCAATAATAGATCTAAGGAAATCCTAGATCTAATACATTCAGAGGTTTGTGGTCCGATGGTAGTCAAATCTCTAGGAGGTTCTCTTTATTATGTAATCTTCATAGATGATTACTCAAGAAAGACTTGGTTGTATCTCTTGAAAACAAATGATGAAGTATTCAACAAGTTTCAGAAATTCAAGGAAGAAATATAAAATCTCACAAACAAGAAAATCAAGACTTTGAGAACAGATAATGGAGGAGAATACACATCCAAAGAATTTGTTGCTTTTTGTAAATTAGAAGGGATTAGGAGGGAGCTAACCATTCCTCATAATCCTAAAAAAAATGGTGTAGCGGAAAGGAAGAATAGATCCATTGAAGAAACCATGAAGGCACTAATGAATGATCAAAGTCTATCCATGTACCTATGGGGAGAAGCAACCATGACAACAATATATGTTCAGAACAGAAGTCCCCACCACATATTGAAGGATATGAATCCAAAAGAATCCTTCTCATGAAAGAAACCTAGTGTGGAACACTTCAAAATATTTGGTTGTCCTATTTACATTCATGTTCCCAAGGATAAAGGAAGAAACTAGAACCCTCAGGAAGGAAGGGCATATTTGTTGGATATAGTGAATCCTCCAAAACCTACATAATCTATATTCCAGAACAACATAAGATTGAAATCAACAAAGACGTAACTTTCGATGAGAAGACGGCTTTCAAGAAATCTAAAGAAGACTCCATGGAAGAGGAATATGAAGAGCCTAAAGAAGAAAACACCTGTTCTCCAGAAAGTCAGAACAAAGAACCAGAAAAATTTGATCAACCAGTGCAATCATGTGGACCTATTGAATCAGTCAACGTACCCAAGACAAGAAAATTCCCAACTTGGCTTGAAGCCACTTTACAAGAAGCATAAAGACTCAAAGCTCCAAGTGGCACTTTCAGAGAAAGAAAGAAGCCCAAAATATTCTCCAGCTATGCAACATGTATGACAAAACTTATAAATAAAGAACCCACCACATTTGAAGAAGCAGTTTAGAAGAAACAATGGAAAGGATCCATGACAGAAGAATACCAATCTATCATGAAAAATGACGTGTGGGAAATTGTGCCTAGACCCAAGGAGTGGTAACTTCAAAATGGGTCTATAAGATCAAACATGCAGTAGATGGAAGCATAGATAAATACAAGGCAATGTTTTTGGCTAGAGGGTTCTCCTAGAAGGAGGGAGAATATTATGACAAAACCTTTGCTCATGTTTCCAGATATACTTCTATTAGAGCCATTATGTCACTTCCTGCTTCCATGGGATGGAGTTTACATCAGATGGATGTAAAGACAACTTTTCTCAATGGAGCAATTGAAGAAGAAGTGTACATTGAACAAACTCAAGGTTTTGAGGTGCATCCCAGAGATACTCATGTTTGTAGATTCAAGAAATCCCTGTATGGACTCAAGCAATCTCCAAGAGCTTGGTATGCCATAATTGACAGTTACTTAGTAAGACTTGGTTTCTCTAAGAGTCATGCAGATCCAAATCTCTACTACAAAGTTGTGAACAATGCACTTGTGATTCTACTGTTGTATGTCGACGATTTATTCTTGACAGGTGCAAAGTCTCTCATCACCCAATGTAAGAAGGAGTTATCTTCTGAGTTCGATATGAAATATATTGGTCTCATGCATTATTACTTGGGACTAGAATTATGGCAAAAGCATGGTGAAATCTTTCTTGGACAAGGAAAGTATGCAGTGAAGATCCTTTAGAAATTTGGAATGACGGATTACAAATCCATGGCCATTCCTATGACCATAGATATAAGAAGAGTAAGAGACTTAGATTCTGATCCAGTAGATCCGTCCCTGTATCGGAAATTGTTTGGGTCATTGATGTATCTAGTGAATACTTGATCGTATATTTTCTTTGTTGTAAACTCTTTAAGCCAGTTCCAGGTGGAACCCAGACATGAGAACTGGATAGATGCAAAGTATGTTCTAAGATATCTTTGTGGGACGTTAAACTATGGTTTAAGATACACCTCAACCAGTGATATACAACTTCATGGATTCACAGATTCAGATTGGGCAGGGAGTGCAGAAGACAAAATGATTACTTCAGGGATATGTTTCAGCCTAGGCTCTGCTATGATATCATGGGCTAGTAGGAAACGAAAGTCTGTCACACTCAACATTGCATAAAAAAAAATATATCGTAGCATGTGAAGCATATACCGAAGCAGTATGGACGAGGAAGCTGATTTCCAAACTATTTGATCAGGTACCCGATTCAACCATAATATACTGTGACAATCAAAGTTGTATGAAGCTATTAGAAAACCCAATGTTTCATGATCGGTTGAAACATATTGAGATCAAACACTACTTTATTTGTGATAAATTCCAGGAAGGAGAAGTGAAACTCTAGTATATCTCCACAGATGAGCAGGTAGCATATATTTTGACAAATGCTTTGTCCAGAATAAAGTTTGTGTACTTAAGGGACAAGATAGGGCTTGTGGACATAACTCCCTTAGTTGAAAGGGATGAGATGGATCCATAGGTTGGGAGGGAGCACTAATATGTTATTGATATATAGGCAGTCATTTTCCAGTTTGGAAAATGGTCTAGGTTGGGAAGTCACTTTCCGGTTCAGAAAGTGGTCCAATATTTTTGATGGGCAGTCATTTTCCAGTTCGAAAAATAGTCCAGAACTGACAATCATTTTCGTAATGAAAATGGTTCGATAGATTGCTGATGTACCATAAACAATGATTCCCCTTGTGGCTAGTGTGGGGGAATGGTCTAGGATGGTCATTCTCCTTGGTAGTCACTCTGAGAAGTGGTCAAGTAAAATGCCTGCCTCTCCAGGTAGTCATTCTTTCGAAGTTCACAGTTGTGAGCAATTTCGAAGAATGGTTCGATATAGGAGGTTGGTGCAGGGCAGTCATTTCTGTAGGAAATGGTATGGACAATCATTCCCTAGGGAAGACTCATTCTCTCCAGGTTTCATTGTGATTAGTTCCAGAAGAATGACTTAGTTAGGTTGAATGGTCCAGGTTCAATAATCATGGACATTTATTCTTCTATGCTTGAGAAGAATAGTCCAGACATCCCATGGTTGATGTTTAAATTTCAAAGGGAAAATGCTCTTCTAGATCTCACAGATGTGAGTGGAAGAATGGCATAGATGACTCAGTTTGTATCATGACATTGTTGATACAAGATGATATCAAATGATATGATTGTTGTGA
The DNA here is from genome assembly GCA_009831015.1 of Picea engelmannii. Lineage (NCBI taxonomy): Eukaryota > Viridiplantae > Streptophyta > Pinopsida > Pinales > Pinaceae > Picea > Picea engelmannii. The sequence continues at coordinate 14,936 of ML839836.1, read as the reverse complement.
AGACTGTGTCTCTAGACAATAACTGTATGCTACTGTGGTGGATGTGATCCACTGGTAGTGACTATGTGTCACTGGTTAGTAGCAGCATGCTACTAGGAGTGGTTGTGTACCACTGGATAGTAGTTTTATACTACTATGAATAGACACAATTGTGTTATATTGGATGACATTGTTCTGATTTCCATGGAGACTATCTAGGTAGATAGTGATGTTGGTGCTCGTGATTTGATCATGAGATAACCTATTTGGCTATGATGATGCTACTGGTTGAATGGTCTATTTGTGCTCAAGACCATTTCCTTTAATACCTCCCTAGCTAGGAGGGAGTGTTGATATTATGGTAGCTGTAAGAGGTATTAACCTCTACGTGCAACCTTTGACGAGACTAGAATATTCTGGGAAGCAAAAGAAACCCTAAAACATTGGATAATAACCCTAGAAGACAAATCGGCTCAAGAGAATAATTAATATTGAGTTATTAGCCTCCATGAAGAGAAGTCGACCCAATCAGGGGAGTTGGAGCAGTGTAAATAGATGGCGCTAGAGCTCATATGGACTCACTCACTCTCACAACTTCATAAGGACAAGTGGTGCGCATGACTGGAGGAGAACTACAATTGTTGCAGTGGTGACTTAGTATTGGGTTATGGTTTGGAATTTCTGCTTGGTCTTTGGTTATTTCTACTTGGTATGCTAGCTTTGGAGAGAGGTACGCTACGTTGGTTGGCTATTGGTCTGCTTCCAAAATTATTCTGTCTATCAAGATTAAAGGTGCTCACGGGTGGCCTTTGTGCCTATGGTTGGGTGACAATATTGCTATATTGTCTATGGTGAAAACAAGCACATCTCTTTTATTCTAACACTAATGTGAATAAACACATTTATAAATAAAAAAGGACTTGAATATATTGCGAATAAAAATAAAAGGAAGTGATATGCTTGAAATAATTTTAAGGGGACTTGCAAATCAAATAAAAATAAAGAAAAAGGAAAATAAGGGGTTTGGAATGCAAAAAGAACCAAGGAAAGGGTAACTCAACCGTCAAGTGCACCTTCTACAAAGACACTCATGGAGGTGAGTGTTGATATTATGGTAGATGTGGGAGGTATTTACCTCTAGGTGTAAACCTAACGAGAATATAATATTCTGAGAAGCAAGAAGAAACCTAATGAGTTGGCCAATAACCCTAGAAGACAAGTCAACTCAAGATGATAATTTGTATTAGGTTATTAGCCTCCAAGAGAAGAAGTTGGCCAGAAGAAATATTATATAGGCACCTAGAATGAGAAGTCAGCCCAGGCAGTTAGCCAGAATTAGTATAAATACAAGAGGTCAGTCTTCATTCTGGCAGGCATTCTCAGAACTGCAGAGCTCACTTCTGCACACTGCAGTTAGCCAGTTTGTGCGCAAGTTTGGAGGAGAAGCTGCCATTGCAGCTACTACAGCTAGAAGATTACGTTTTGGCTTGGACTATCTCTTGGTTATGGTTTGGATTATCTGATCAGCTCTTGTTTGGTGTGCTATCCTTGGATAAAGGTGTGCTACCCTTTGTTTGGCTATCTAGCCTAGGGTTTGCTTCCAGAGTGATTCTCTGTCAAGGTTAAGGTGCTTGGAGGGTGGCTTCAGCCTATGGTTGGGTGACAATAGTGATATTGTCTATGGTAAAACGAGCACATCCATCATATTCTAACAGGTTATGGGTCCACACCTCCTTCATTCAGTCTAACCACTGGAAGGGAGCATGACCATAAGGATATTAAGCTCGTTGAAGAGCTGCTTCTAGGGTTTCTAGAAGGAGCAATCACCAAAGAACTGTCGCTAGGGTTACTAACAAGTGTAGTTGTAGAAACCCTAATCCTCTCATTGATGCACCTTAAGTGAAGGGATTGTCCTAATTTCCGGATAGATCAGTGCGCCCTAGCCTAGCGCATCTCTTGGTACTCTCAGCAAGACAAGACATCAAGTTTGAGTTTTTGGTCAAATCTAGGGTTGACCAAGTCAAAGAAGCCATGACTTACTCTATGAAGTCAGAAAACAAGTTAGATGGAGATTCTAACTTTAGAGCATGGAAGACAAGGATTGACATCATCCTTGCCAAGAATAAAGTGCTGGATATCGTGAAAAGAAAGATCGTGGAACTAGAGTTTGAAGAAGGAAAAGAGAAGGAACCACATAACGTTGCAGTTATGGAGAAGTTCAAAGACGGTGATATCAATGCCATGAGTATCATAGTGGACTCTATAAAATACCACTTGATACCCTACATCTCCCATCTTGACTCATCGAAGAATATGTATGATGCCCTAACAAACCTCTTCTCAGTCAGAAACATTGGACAAGTAATGAGTCTAAAGAATGAGCTCCATGACATGAAGATGAATGACGATGACAACATAACATCATATTTTGTGAAAATATCTTAGTTAAGAGATCAACTACAAGCTATTGAAGAGATTATTTCAGAGAAGGAATTGGTAAACATAGTACTCAATGGTCTTCCCAAGACGTGGGATGCATTTTCTGCAAGCATGAACACAAGGAAGGAGTATCCTACATTTGAAGAACTTTAGACTTACTATGCTCAAGAAGAATCAAGGATTAGTGAAAAAGAGAAATCCCAAAAGAAGTACGATGATCAAGCCTTCACAGTAAGGTTCAAGGATTTCAGGAACAAAAAGAAGTTTGGCTCCAGGAAGAAAACAAATCAAGAGAAAGATATGTCAAGGATACAATGCTTCAATTGTCAAAAGTATGGTCACTACAAGAATCATTGTCTCGAGTTAAAGAAAAGGAAGGAAACACACGAAGCATCAGTTGTCAAAGAAAGGGAACCCTCAAATAAAACCAAGCAGGACAAAACAAACTTCTTCTTCTAAGACAAGGTAACAATACTCTTCATAGTTTTTCTACATACCATGTTTTCAGTACATATCTTGCATATCTATTTTTTAGAAGATAATATGATTCAAAGAGAAACTATGCTTATGGAAGAACAACAAGTTAAGGACTGCTATCACTATGACTATAAGACAAGCTGCAAGATAAGCTGAAATCAGAAAGAAACCTAGAAGAAGTAAAGACAGAAAGAAGTCAACAATCAAGAGGAAATTGGAAAAAGATTTGTAACACTTTGTAGAAGGCAATAAAGATGCATATGGAAGCATGGACTCTCCTAGATGGAGGGAGCCAATTATATATTACCAAAATAAGAGCATGCATTCAAACATGAAGCAAGGATTAGGAGGGAGCTAATACTATGATCCATTAAAGGTGATAAAGTATATATCCATGGTAGCAGCCATGAAAAGCACTACGCGTTCAGTTTGACCTTAGAAGAAGTCTTCTTTGAAAAGAAGCCTTAAATCATCCCTAGTTATCCATCCACATCCATGATCCTACTATGAAAGGAACAACTGGAATCTTCAGAGCATGGAATCTATAGAAAAATCCATGGACCCAAGATCTAAAGAGAAACATGAGGAAGAACATGAAGATTCCAAGAAAGAAAGAAAAGCTAGAACAACCAGTCATTGCATCGACAATCACAAGATTACCAGCCTGATATGAACTCACTAAAAGAAATCAAGCAAAGGTACTGAAAGTTGTGATGAAGACCAATGTATGAATGTAAGCATTGCGAGATCCAGAACTAGAGGTTATCCCATATGGAGGGAGAAGACTATGATGATTACTTGTTCCAGTAAACCAGATATATCTCTACATGAGCCATTATATCGTCCACAATATCCATAGGTTGGAATTGACATTAGATGAATGCAAAGACTTTTCTCCAGAATAATTGAACAAAGAGCATATGTAGAGAAACCTCAATGCTTTGATGTATACCAGAAAGAGACCCTTGTATGCAGATGGAAGAAAACAACTTGGTGGAGAAACTTCAATACAAAACCTAAGTGTGGTGAAGGATTTCTATAACAGAGATATTGTATCAGAATGATTACTCAGAAGATCAGGATGATGGATTGCCAATCCATGACAAAGATCTCATGATGACAGAAGAAGTGCCACATGGATATGTTCTAGTTTGAGCCTTGCCACAATGTTATGAGCTAATGGGGAACAAAAGATGAATCCAATAATGACACACTATATTGATCAGAGCTATATGAAGCCTTCATAGAAAACCAGTGTTCCAGAAAGACCAAAGTACTTTGAGATCAAGCATTACATTCTCCATGATGAAGTCCATAAAAGAAAAGTGGTTCTCCAATATATATATCTCCACATATGAGCAGATAAGCAGACATTTTGGTAAAGCCTCTGTCCAAGATGAAAGAGTTTGCGTACTCAAGCTGGAGCTCATGGAGACGACCTCCCTATTGAAAAAGGAAGAGATGACTCCCAGGTTGGGAGGGAGAACTAATGTGTTATTGATTTATGGACAGTCATTTTTCAGTTCGAAAAATGGTCCAGGATGAACAATTCCTTTCCAGTTCGGAAAGTGGTTTGAGATTTCTGACGGACATGCATTTTCCAGTTCGAAAAATGGTCCAGATCGAACGATCATTTTTGTAATGAAAATGGTTCGATGGATTGTTGATGTACCATAGACAATGATTTCCCATTGTGGTTAACATGGGGAATGGTCTAGGATAGTCTCTCTTCTTGATGGTTAATCAAGAAGACTGGTCCGCCTTGCCAGATAGTCATTCTTTCGAAGCTCATAGTTGTGAGTAGTTTCGAAGAATGGTCCGTTTTGGAGGTTGGTGTAGGACAATCATTTCCTTAGGAAATGGTTTGGACAATCATTCCCTAGGGAAGATTAATTCTCTATAGGTTGCACTTTGTTTAGTGTCGGAGGAATGGCCCAGATAGGTGAATGGTCCAGGTTCATCAATTGAGATAGAAATTCCTTAGGGTAGACTCATTCTCTCCAGGTTACACTTTGTTTAGTGTCGGAGGAATGGCCCAGGGTGGGGAATGGTCCAGGCTCATAAATTAGGACAATTATTCTTCCTTTCTTGAGAAGAATAGTCCATATATCTCATCATTGATGTTTGACCTTCTGAGGGCAGATGCTCTTCTAGATCTCATAGATGTGAGTGGAAGAATAGCCCAGATGATTCAGTTTATATCATAACATTGTTTATGTGCAGGTTGATATCAGATGATTGTTATGAATACTGTATGTCTCTAGACAATAGATGTATACTACTGTGGTGGATGTGTTCCACTGTTTGTGACTATACATAACTATTCAAGTACCTGTGTGCTACTTGGTGTGGTAGTGTACCATTGGATTGTAGTTGTGTACTACTATGAATAGACACAATTGTGTTCTATTGAATGATATTGTTCCGATTTCCTTGAAGATTATCAACAGTGTTGGAAATGATTATCAACTAGATGGATGATCAATGGACATAGATTTGCCAGACGGAAAATGGTCCAGGACATTTATTCTTCTAGGACATATGTTCGGATTAGAAGAATGGCTCTTGTGTCACTTTATGGAGTGAGTTACTTATCCAACATCATGTCTAATTACTCATATGGAGTATGGTTTCGAGAGATGATGCAGCTAATGACACTGATGGTGATGATGGTACTCATGATCTAGTCATGAGATAGTCTATACAACTATGTTGATGCTACCAAGTGAATGGTATGTTTGTGCTCAATACCATTACATGTAATACCTCCCTAGCTAGGAGGGAGTGTTGATATTATGGTAGATGCGGGAGGTATTTACCTCCATGTGTAAACCTAACGAGAATATAATATTCTGGGAAGCAAGAAGAAACCCTAATGAGTTGGCCAATAACCCTAGAAGATAAGTTGACTCAAGAGGATAATTTGTATTAGGTTATTAGCCTCCAAGAGAAGAAGTCAGCCAAAAGAAATATTATATAGGAACCCATAATGAGAAGTCAACCCAGGAAGTTAGCTAGAATTAGTATAAATACAAGAGGCCAATCTTCATTCTGGCAGGCATTCTCAGAACTGCAGAGCTCACTTGTGTGCACTGCAGTTAGCCAGTTTGTGCGCAAGTTTGGAGAAGAAGCTGCCGTTGCAGCTGCTGCAGCTAGCAGATTACGTTTTGGCTCTGACTATCTCTTAGTTATGGTTTGGACTATTTGATCAACTCTTGTTTGGTGCACTATCCTTGGAGAAAGGTGTGCTACCCTTTTTTGGCTATCTAGCCTAGGGTTTGCTTCCAGAGTGATTCTCTATCAAGGTTAAGGTGCTCAGAGGGTGGCTTCAACCTATGGTTGGGTGACAATAGTGATATTGTCTATGGTAAAACGAGCACATCCATCATATTCTAACAGTGAGCTCATACATTGTCTTGCATGTTAATGGCCCCATGCCCACCTCACATTAATTACTTATCTCTGATGGGTTCTTCTAATAAATATTTCTCTACTTGGGTACTGACACACCTAATAGGTTCTTTTGATGGCCCTCCCATACCTAAACTTGCCAAATGGCATAAATTCTTGAGATTGTGTGAAGTTTGAAGGGGATACCCAATGAGAGTTGTTCATTTGTCTTTTGTATTAATTGATGGTCTACTTTGTATGCTTCTTAGGACTATTTCTCCTTGTGATTGTTGGTTTTACTTGATTCCATGGTTTTGATTGAATTGGGTGTACCTAACATGGTCTTTGGAGAACATCTTTGTGCTTTCACCCAGGACTTGCATTTTGTACAAGATAAAAAATGTTGACCTCCTTTAGATACATACTCTCACACCTCATGGACCTTGGACGATTGACATATGAGCTCTCATTCGATAGATATGGTCATGATGGCAGACAAATAGGTAGGAATCCCACACCTTGGACACTGCACCCCATACCTCATTCAACATTTGATGGAGGATATTGCACTTTGTTATGCTTGGACACTACTCATAGAGGTGATGCATGATCATTCCACCTTGGATGCTGACCTTCCCACCTTGGACATTGAGTTCCTTGATGATGATGTCCTGCACTAGGGTTTTCTTGATGATGATGGGCTTGCTTGCCATTAGGGAACCATTTTATGGATTGGTTATACGACATGACCCTTGATGAGGAGATGCACCCTCCACCTTGCTTGCACCTCTTGGATGATGAGCCATGGCCTTTGGTGGCTTCACACACCCTCTTGGAGCATGACATCACCACACATGTGACCTAAGAGGACATTATTATGGTGTATTAGCATGATTATTCATTGTTATGGTTATTTGAGGGGTCAGACTAGACCTATCTCACTTGTATCATGGACTTTTTGTATTTTGTAGGGATTTGAGAGGTTTACCTCATGCAAAGAGGCTAGTGCTACCTCAAGCCAAAGAAAAAAATCACACTTGTGATTCATCACTACTACTTGCTCTCTTTCTCTTCTTTTTTCACTATGGATGTCTTATGCACACCTTTGGAGTGACTTGGATGGATGCTTTGTATTGTTTTCATGGATTCTTCATGCAAACTAGGGTTTCCTCATGATATCGACTTGACTAGTAAGTGTTGTTTCATGGTTTAAGTGTTATTTCATGGTATATTTTGGTGAATTCTCTATTAGAGAGTTAATAGTTGCATGTTATCATTGTTTTCCTTGAATAATTTGAAACCCTTAGGAAGGATTAAGAGAGGTTATCCCCTTCCCTTGTTGTATTCACATTGACTTTGTTAAAACATACAAAGATAGAGCTAAGGATTGTGATAAGACATCCCCTTAGCTTTTCCTTTGACCTTTTTCCATCCATTCTCTTTTCTAGATGCATGACAAGAAGTGGGACGACACCCAAGGTTTATGAGAGGATAAAATTTAGTGGTTGTTCCTTTGAGGTTTGACCTATGCTTATGAGGGGATGATCCTAGGCCTCTAAACCTTCACCTCTTCTCTTGCTTAGCCTCCTTTATGGTGATTTCCTTAACTCCATTTTTCCCAAGAAGACAACGACACTAGTCTTCATGATTGCAAGTTATGATTAAAACCCTAGAATTAGATAACTATCTCTCTCTCTCTCTCAAAGCAACTTGATAATTATATACCTAACCTCATTTACACACTAATTCTAACTCAACACTTGACAAACTAAGTATATTTACTACTAGTGTTATAAACTTTTGCTACAACCATTAGGGCTTGACTAATTTCTAATAAATTACTTAATATTGGGGTAAAACTAGCTCATATATATTGTTTGATTATTGGATGTTGATCTACTCAGTGAGGGATTAATTTTAAGATATGAATACTATATTTTCTAGGCTGATTTCTTGCTGCTATTGCAAAATACATTTTGTTGATATATACTTGTTTACTGCTGCAATTTTACAAAAATAATCATTTTCTCTTAATATCTAGTGTCTATAGGTGATTGGTAGGTTGTTTGACTTGGTAATTGACTATTATATGCGTTGGAATACTTCTTGTCTCACACACGCCAACCAATTACCTTGTATAACTAATCCTAACCTTTCTACTTTCCTATACCTAGCATGTCTCATTGAGTGACCAATATAGAAGGATATAGACTTGCCTCTAGCTTGCTATAGGATCCCTTGAGATCACAAGGGAAACCTCCCTTGTGTTGGATATTCACCCAACACTAAAATATGGGAAGCATTTGTCTAGGTGACAGTGACAATTACTTCCATTTGTTATGTAAGATTGACATATTGTCAAGGCATTTTCACAAGTACAAATCCTGTGATAACATTTTGGTGCCATTTCCGAGGATAATTGAATCATTCTTTCTATGACATCCCTTTGGTAATATTTCCCCAAAGCCTTATTCCACAAACTTACCTGGCGACTCCACTAAGGGAATAATCTGTTTGTTCACCTCTTCATTATCCTCTCCTAAAGAGATCATTTGGTGACTTGACTAAGCTCAAGTGTTGACAGCACTAACCAAAGGCCTAATAGGTGGTTTAATGCTAATATTTCCAAGGCTTATAGACGAAAGCTTCCTCACAATTCTCCTATAGTCAAATCCTTACTTAGTGGAAGACTTCCTTTATCTCCAATGGATCAAAATCTACGGGTAGCCAATGTTTTCAACCCTTTAGGCATGTTTGCAATCCCAAGATACCCTCGTAACATGCCTAAAAAATTTGAAAAATGGTTGCCTAAGTTCTCTAGTAATGATGTCACTATTGTTGAAAAACACCTAGATAACTTTTGGGCTTGTTTTCAACTTCATCCCCTTAATGACTATGATGACAATATAATCACGAGGCTCTTTTCTGTTACCTTTGTAGAAGACACTAGGAGATGGTATAATGGTCTCCCTGATAAAGACATCAAGACTTGGGATGATTTCCAAAAGGTCTTCATAAAAAGATGGGGTAGTAAGGGTGATCTTAATATGTTGTTGTTGCAACTTAGTGAGATGAAAAAGAAAGAGAATGAATCTGTTAAAGAATTTGACACTAGATTTGAAATATTTATTCAACAAATTCCTAACAATATTAGCCCCAAAGATGATGTTTTCATTTTCCATTATGTCAACACTTACCTAGGACAATTTGGGTTTCTTATCAAGGACAAGTTACCAAAGAGTCTTGAAGAGGCCCAAGAGCAAGCCGCTAGGATTGAAGCAAATCTTTCATCCTCCAAAGTTGATGATTTTTACACCCTAGAGCCAAGGCTAAGACCAAGCCAAGAACTTTGCATAGCACTAAACCAACCCAAGACATAGGTGCTCCATGGGCTTAGAAAATTGAAGAAGCTATAAATGGCCTTGCTCAAACCCAAACCCTGTTGATGAACAAGGTAACCAACATGGAAATGATTCATCAACAAATATTGAGGCCTCCATACAAAGGTCAACCACAAAGGAAAAACCCAACATGGAAGCCTAGGCCTCCAAATGAGCAAAGGGTCCCTAATACCCTAACGCCTACAAATGTCATAAACTCGAAAGAAGCCCCTTGGTGTTTTCCTTGTGGGGAAGCTCATTGGAAGCATGAATGTCCAAGAAATAGTTCAATTGATGGTAGTAATGAAGGCCCTGATTAGATGAACTTTATTGACACATTGGATTCTATTTATACCATATCTTATGAGGAATACTTCAATGTGACCAAATAAAATCTTGAGAAAAGAAAGAAGGAAGCCATTAGGAGAGCTAGGATGGAAATCTTAATCCAAATGGATGAAGATTCAAGGGAGAGACTTAGGAATTATTTTTTACAAGTTTATGCTATAAAAAATTTGTGCCCCAAGCCCCTTATAGTGATCCTAGATTTCCTCGGAAAATACCTCCTTTACCATCAAACGATAACATTCCTCCTGAACCAACATTGCCTAGAAGTGATGAAATAGACTTGAACATGAACATGGATGACATATTAGAAAAAATTAATGTACCTGTACCTATCACTGAGATAATCAATATCGCTTCAATGAGAAACAAAGTAGAAATATTCCTAAGGGTACAAGGAGAGCCTGGGATTTCTCCTATACTGTTAAAAACAAATCATCTTAAACGAACCAACAAAGCATCCACCTTTCTCCAATTCTCTGGTGCTAAATGATATGTGGATTCAAAATTGTATGCTTGATTTTGGAGCATCAACAAATGTCATGACCTTGAAGGTCATAAAACAATTATGCTTGGAAATCACAATACCTTATGGAAATGTTTGTGGGATTGATTCCAAATCTATTGGGGTATTTGGTTTGATAGAAGAACTTGAAGTTTACCTTTCTAGATATCCTGAGATTGTTGTTATAATGGATGTTGTGGTCCTTGATGTGCTTGATACTTGGGGGATGCTTTTATCTAGGAAGTGAGCCAAAAATTTGGGTGGTACTTTACATATGGAACTCTCTTATGCCACCATCCCAATTAGAGATGAAGCCCATGATATTTTATACAATCAATCGAAGAAGAGAACCCATTTGGAAGATCCTGGAAATGATTACAAATTCGACACATCCTAAAAAAAAAAGGCCATTCTAAGGAACCCATGATCTCCATTTTTCTCAAGAATAAGATATCACAAATGCAATATGGCCTAGGAGGGAGGATTACCAAAGACAACTTGATAAATACAAAGATAAATATTTGGGCTCCATTACAATTTTGAAAAAGGGCAGTGAAACAAAGTTGCATGAAGATGATCAAAGAAACATTTCTTTGATAAGGTCACATTCTCCTACTTTGGAACAAGGAAGATATACTCAAGAATGGAAATAAGTGATTGATTCCAAAGTAAGAGAGGAAAATTTTCAACTAGGAAAGCTGGTACTCATGTGGGACAAGATAAAGGGAAAACCAAACATGTAGAAGGATTTTGATTGTCTATGGCAAGTCCCTTATAAGATTGAGAAGAAGTCTATCGATGACTCCTTTTACTTGTCTACGTTGGAGGGAAGGAGATTATCACTACCTATTATTGTGTCCCTTCTAAATACCCATCATGGGGAGGAGACTACCACTACCTATTAGTGTGTCTCTTCTAAAACCCCATCATGGGGAGGAGACTTGACTTATTCTTGCCTTTAGAGTAGCTTATTGTAGGGTAGGTAGGCTAGATAGGTCATGTTGTGTGCTTGATTTATTGCATTATTTCCACTTTACTGATATTGTTCATTTCTTTAACATGCATTCATCTTACCTTAACATTTATAATATAAGAAAGAAAATATGATATATTGATGAAAATCATTTTTTTTTCTTTCTCACATGATTTCATATTTTCAAAAACCAGGGTGGATAACATCCCCCTACCTTGTAGTACTAATGTGTGCATGTTATAATTTAGTGGGGTTTTTAGAGTGATGTAGGTTTAAAGTCTTGGACTACCAGAGATGTTGAGGTTCTCATGTGCTCTATGGTGAGCACATGTCCCCATGTTGGAGCCAAATGTTACCCCCTCTCACCTAGGGGTAACTAGAGGAGATTATGTCTCATAGACCACAATGAAGGCATCGATCCTGACGATGATGATAATCAACATCGCCATAGAGAGAATCCCAACAACCACCTTAGATTCCTCTTCCTCCCTAGCATGGCTCATCACACTCGATCAACAAGGCTCATTGGAAGATGGTGTTCCTGCACATTGTAAGGTAAATTAGTCCTTGTTTCATATAAATTTTCATATTTAATACATTGGGAATTTGAGTAATGATCATAGGTTGAAGCTAGATAATGAATCATGAGCTCAAAAGTTATGCTTTTTTCCTTGTTTCACCTTGGTGGCCATCCTAGTAATCCTAGTCCCGTGTTGTCACTTGTAATGACCACAACCACATAGGCTGGGCCATGCTACCCAAAAAACTCTAACATTGCTCCAATGTAACATCACCCAACATACTACTGAGCAATTCTACTTCGAAAATCCACTGCACAGATTCTATACTAAACCTTAGTCTGTGCAGTATCACTTGAAGTAACACACTCAACCTCGAACCGAGTCCTACCACACTAAATTTCTTCTTTTAACACAAATTTAAGCAACTAAAGTAACTAAAAACAACTACGTACGAGTATACTAATCACACAATCCTACCATGCACACAACCATCCTGGAGTCACACACCAATTCTGATTTACTTGTGCATTGGGTCTGATTCCCTATACACACACATGAGTTCCAACCAACTATGCACGCATGATACTTTCCTGCACACACGACCATTTAATACTTTCCTCATAGACTCATGACCAATATCAAAGGATAACTTAATAAGAAAAAATATCAACATTTTCCATACTCATGCATGTCTACAAAAACAAGCTATAAGCACCATACTTACATGTGAAAGAAACATTAAACAAAATAACAACAATTAATTATATGCAACAACATAAAATAATTAAACCATATCAAACATAAATAAGTAAGCACAAAATAAAGAAGACTAGAACATACATAACACTTATATTTTATGAAAGTCACCAACTACGTGCATAACTCAGACATTCCTCCCAACCATAAACTCTGTTGTTCATAAGATTTCAGAAACAGGTCACCCCCGGGCTGGGGATTAACTCCACCAAGGAAAAAGGGTTCCTAGTGATAGGTAATGTTTGATTCTCAACAAAATTGCTCAGTCCAAGGTACCCAATGCTGCAACTAGCCTACAATCTCTCATTCCCCACACACTTGTCACACCCAAGGATGTGTGTCCCTTCTCTGCTCAATAGTCCCTCGATTTCCCCACTTCCCTTCTAGGGTTACTAGTAATAGACTGATAGGAATTCTCTGAGCCCTACGACTAATTCTCAACGCACCAGGGAACAGTTCCCATCAAAACTCTCACTTGGAGAGTATGCTCATGGTCCTGACAACCCACTTCTTTAACAACAAATCTCTCACCCAAAGAGACTGCTCACGGGTCTGAAAACCCGCCTCTTCAACATCAAAACACTGATTAAAATACAAAATTCCCTTACAATATTCTCTGTGTAGATAAGGTAATAGTCTTCCTCTCTCAGATGAACCGACCCCCTTCTGCACATGAGACTGAATAATGAATAATACCCAAAAATACACTAAGGCCAACAATATATATTGCATGTCTTCAACTCGACACTTGTCACCTTCAGAAGTAGCTTTAATTCACTTGGTGACCCATTCCCAACCCCTCGAGAACTTATGAGAAAATAATTATCCTTAAACTTACACTTTTCTAGAAACATTGTAAAATATTCCCTAAGACTTAAGTCTCACCCCCCTTTTCCATTTTCCGGTGGAGTTAACCTCCCATCTCTTTTCATCTAAGTTTGTATGTGTGCAACGATGTAATATTATATTAATAACTTGAGTATGATTACACTTTACATGGTTAGATGTAATGGCCTATATGCGTCCCGAATCAACAACCTCATAATCACAAAGGCTCTCTGACCTTAACACATATACAACCATATATATACATATATATAACTCGGTTTGATGCACACTCCCAGGTCATTCCCAACACTTACCCAAGTGCGCACAACAATTTGAATTGTTCCCACCCTTTCCTTGATGTGCAACCATGCACACTTACCCAGGTGCACGCAACAATATGAAATGTGTGCACCCTGTCTTTGATAACAATTCTCCGTGCACTACTCAGGTGCGCACAACACCAAAACATAGTGCCAACGGCTCACCAACCTATATAAGAATTTACACTTACAATTGGTACCAATGACTCACTAGCCTATATGTACAATTACAAAGGGTCAGGATTAGGGACATTACATTCCCCTCCCTCTTATTTATGCAATGTCCTCAGTGCATCATATACACATGTACATACAAAATTTCAAAAATCTTCGAAAACATGAGGATACTCTACCCACATAGCATTCTCTCACTCCCAAGTTGCATCCTCAGGACCATACCAGGTCCATTGGACCTTTACCATCTCCGTGACTCGATTCCAGAGGTGTTTTATTTTTCAATCCAATATGAAAACTGATCACACTTGAAAATCGACTTCTGGTTCCACTTGAATCACATTCCAATCAATAATATGATTAACATCATGTATATACTTTTTAAGTAATGACACATGGAAAACATTATGAATACACATGGATGCAGGAAATGCAAGCATATATGTTAGAGACCTAACCCATCACGTAGGTAGAATAATATATTCCGATGTAATAAAGGTCAATATTAATAAGGCCTAGCAATAAGGAAGAATAATTCCAATGTAAGAAGACCTAATAGAAGCTTCCACTTCTAGAAGGATCTTCCTCCAGATGGTTCTTTTGATAGACATATTTAGTATAAATAGGAGTCGATTGTATGAGAACTTTTGTCTTGGATATTATTATAATAGAGCTTTACTCTGCTGGAGGTTTCCCCCTCAAGGAGGCAAGTGAACATTGCTCTCAGTAATCAAAGTGCTCTTTCTGGTGTTATTCTGGTATCATTTTGGTATTATTGTGGTGTTTTTATGGTTATATTGTTGTTCATCTGCCATTTATAGCTATTTATTTCTGTCCCACATACTTTTT
>ML839835.1:13891-48467 GCA_009831015.1 Picea engelmannii | reverse complement strand
TTATATAACTCAAGGAACAAACCTAAATCATATGCCCAAGCCTCACATAATACTTCCTTACATATAATGAGAATAATTCTTTGAACAAATTTATAATATAAGAATACACAACTTTACTCAAATCCATATTTTAATATGGAATAAAGAATCATTGATCCATTATGTTATTTGAAGTAAAAATTACACCATTGAAAATTGGAAATATGACCTTTTGATTATTTTTAATAGCTTTGGATATTGGCTTCATGTTTTTTTTATTTTAGTTTGTATTTTTATTTTTATCGTTTTAGAGAACTCATCAACAACAATAGTTAGAACATCAAATATTTATTCTCCAACTTGAAGATACCAATTGAACAATATCAGCAACAACACCATGACACCTCTGTAATATATATGATTATCTTTGTGTGATATTATAGGCCCATATAACAGGATTGGTAGTTCTTATGGGCCTGTCCCTGTACATGGACAAGGCCAATTCATCCCTATCCATGTACAGGGACATGAATGAATTTAGCCTTGTCCATGTACATGGACATGCCCAAATTGGCCTATCCATATGTCTAAATCTTGAAGAATAGACCTAAGCCTTTATATAACCCAAGGAACAAACCTAAATCATATGCCCAAGCCTCACATAATACTTCCTCGCATAAAATGAGAATAATTCTTTGAACAAATTTATAAAATAAAAATACACAACTTTAGTCAAATCCATTTTTTAATATGGAATAAAGAAACATTGATCCATTATGTTATTTGATGTAAAAATTATACCATTGAAAATTGAAAATATGACCTTCTTCTTATTTTTAATAGCTCTGAATATTGGTTGCATGTTTTTCATTTTAGTTTGTATTTGTTTAAAAAAACATCTATTGTTTCCTGTTTCCCAACTAAAGAGACACTATCGTTTTAGAACACTCATCAACAACAACAGTCAGAACATCAAATATTTATTCTCCAACTTGAAGATACAATCTGAACAATATTAGCAACAACACCATGACACCTTTGTAATATATACGATTAGCTTAGTGTGATATTATAGGCCCACATAGCAGGATTGGTAGTTCTTACGGGCCATTCACTGTACATGGACAGGGACGAATTAAAGAACTATATATAGAACATATAATTTAAATTTAATTGTTATATTAATAATTTAAAATGAAATATGTAATTTTTAATTTAAAAATAAAATTTAATTAATATCCAATCCTCATCCTCACAAGTGGAATCTATATGACTAGTTGAAAATGTATAAATTAATCCCTTTTCTCATGAAATTAAGAGTATTGAATATTAAAAGAATTTGATTTGGATTCGGGCTTGTGCATGTACATGGACATGGCTGAATTCAGGCCTGTCTCTATATAGGGACATGCCCGAATTCGTCCCTATCCATGTACAGACATAATCCCTTTCATTAACTGCAGACACATTTAACTACAATGCTAAAAGTGGCACTCACATTTAACTACAGTTCTGAAAGTGGAAACATTTTGTTGAATCCTAACCTGATTCACTGTAATTCCTTCTTACAAGTATAACAATGGTATGATAAAATAGTTGTATATTGTTGAAGGCTCAGGAAGATGGAATAGATAATATAAATATCATCTCTAAGGCAAGCTAATAATGAATTCAAGAAATGGAAAACAATTATTATAATTGTTTCTAGATTATATTTGAATTCTCCCTAATCTAGCCTTTCATTGACATCATCTTTGTGTACAAATTTAAAGGTGGAAACATTTATTTATATCCCACTTTAATTGGAGGTAGTTTCTTCTTACAAATAGAATAATTTGATTTGGGTTCGGGCTTGTCCCTGTACATGGATAGGGACGAATTCGACCTTGTCCACCTCCTAAAACACAAAACATCTAAATAAACGAAATTTTAATTAATTTAGCAATAGAGAGCATAATTACTTGGAACCTAAAGCAACAACAATGAACAACAACAACCAACAACAACCACTGCCAACAACAACCACCAACCAATAGTTCGAAAAAGTGTAAAATGAATGATGTGCGGGGGATATATAAAATGGTTTTCATTCGAAAGTTTTTTTCGGACGAAACCCTTTTTCGATCGAAACATATTTCGGCTGAAACTATGTCACCAGGGAAAAATATGTCAGGCTTCTTTCAGACGAAACAATGTTACCAAAAAAAATTTGTTTGGCTAATATGGTACACGACAGTTGAGGTCATCGTCATGGTACCATTTGATTTGAGGTCTAAAGGTTCGGCCAAAACAATGTGTCTTTCGGCCAAAACAATTAGTAGTTCAGCCGAAAAAATGTCACTAGGAATTTTGGAGACCCGATTCTCACAAAAGTGTTACCCACCTTCATGATTTTACCCATAGGCATATTTCTATAGGCTCTCTATTTTGTATATCACAAATAAATAATATCAAGTGGCTATGCAATTTGGAAATTGCTATGTTCAATTGAAGCAAAGTAACAATACCTAGAAGCGAATCAACAAATGTTGCAGATCTAAGTGGACCAAAAATAATGACATGTGAATCAAGCATCGATGTGCAATAATAACAATTGGAAACATATGTATACTGGAATGTAAATTGTGTAGTTGGCCAAAAATATATATCAAAATTGTTGTCCATATTTCTTATTTTGCATGATTTCTATATGCATATACAACTCTGCAAGTCCAAATATTTTTTGGATAGAGGGCCTGAACAACTAAACAAAATGACAAGGCAATGATATGTTTTTCCATGGTCAATGCTTTATTGTTTTTGTGCTAATATATCTCAAGTAAAATTACATCACACTTACAGTATTCTATATATCAGTTGCAGATGTTTGAGACATATGAACACTTAAAAATATAACTAGGATAGGTGATGCAAGACAAAATGTCTTTCACACAACAAAATCGACATTTATGATGCAACCGAAAAGAGAAGCAGTGAAACATCTGGAAATACTAGCTGCATCAACAAAAGTTGTAAGTATAGATTCACAATTCTATATTTGAATTTCATATACAAGATTATTTACAGACACACACACACACACACAAACATGTAGTTTAAATTATTGAATTGTGTACTATGTAAACAAATCCAAATATGATCAAGGTACATTAATACTAGAAAATGCATATTCCACTCCATTTCACCCTGTCTATGCAATCTGCAATTCTCTTGTACGTGATCTAATTTTTCGCTTCATAAAAATGCCATATGAAATATGTTTGCAAAAAAAATTCCAAGTGCTATTTATATGCCATGAAAATTTCGAATGCATGGGAAATTTACATTGAACAATATAGTGTGGCTCCACATGTCACATAAACAATAAACAAAAACACTGGCATACTACATCTATAATGAGTTCTATGTATTTTTTTCCATTTCTTTGGACACAAAGTAGAACCATAATTTAATTGTTTGTTAAATTGATCTAAATGCATATGCATACAATATATACATTGTATATAGATGTTATCTATGTAGTCCTCCTATGAGCAATACCATCTACATTGTGTATGCACTTTGGATCCAAAGTATTACTGCCCATTGTTAACATTGCATTGTCCTTGTATTGAATTTTTACAGTTAAACTATTTGCACATAGTCAATTGAGTTGTTGCACTAATATTTGTATACTTCAAACATTGTGCAAAAGTTTCTAGCTTCAATTCAATTATTACAAATCTAGAAGAACTATACAGTCTTTCCATACCGTTTTTTAATAGTTCTGAACACAACATATTTGTTTCTAGATTGTTCGTTCCATCCGCTTTAGTCAATTGTTTTCTTCTATTGTTCCAATGCATTTTAAACCATTGAACACATGATAAGATAGATTCCATAGTTAATTCTTGTTCCAAGTGATATGTTTCATGTTTTGTAAATTGTTTTATGGTTTGCAAAGAAAAATGTTAATACAGTGTGGCTGTCAGGATTTCTAAATAAATAATTTATATTGTTATGTCCCAGTTCAATAAATTCTATGCAATCACCAACTGAATAGAACTGTGAACATATAACAACTATAATATTTTTTCTTGCTCTGCATTGCTACCAATCCTAGATTTACACATACACGAAATTGATTAACGTGCAATTTCTACTTTCTTAGATAGCTTGCAAATAGAGCGTCGTTTGGAATTTTTTTGAAATATTATAAGTTCACCAGACTGGTGCGATGAGTTATATGAAATTTGTACACAAGTGTTGACAATCGACTAAGCCTTTCTTGTATGGGCGCCATGCATGTGCGAATAGACCTATGTGAAATCCTTAATTACAGAATATATGCCTTCCAACAATCACAATTTTATGGTGTTCCAATGCATTTTAAATCCTTGAGCAGAAGTAATGGAAATGTGAAAGTGTGACAAACCATTGTAGTCCGATGACTTGTATGGATTCATTGCACAAGTATTGAAAATAGACTAGATGTTTCTTGTGTTGACCATCATACCTATGCGAAATGCAGAAGTGTGGAAGATTTAGCTATGTACTATGTATAAATGCATAGGTATTGATATTTGCATATGAAAATGTAATGGTTATATGGTTCATTTGCTTTGATGGTTTGTTCGCATCCCACATAGTTGTGTCTTTCATTCTTTGTACATTTTTTTTCCTAGCACAGTGGAAATTTCATTTTTTTTCCAGTTCCATGGCTATATCTGTGTGGGGATACACCTATGTGGATGTGTGAAAGTTATATGTGTGGAGACTATATGTTTGTGTTGAATATGTATAATTAACGTTTATTTTAAATATACATATATACATAAAAATCATTTTGTTAAGCATATGCATATGCATAACAATATTTTGTTATTGATAACATTGATAACTATTAGACTAAGTGTTCATTGTGCAAGGATATACCTGTGTGGAGGTGAAAAATCTGTGTGTGGAATTCACTTTTATTAAATTAATAAATAATTATTAATCTTGTAATTATTTGTATACGACTATATTAAAAAAAAATTAAAATCATTTTTAAACCAACAAAAATCATTATCAAACACTATATTAAAAAATTTAGCCATAATTTCTATCCTTTACACCCATTTCAATCACTTACAAAAATAACTACATCATTTTTTTTATGTATTTTATTTAATAATTGTTCGTTGTGCATGGATATATCTGTGTGAAGGTGCATAAGCTATATTTGTGCAGACTATATGTTTGTGCTAAATATGTATAATTAAATCTTATTAAATTAATAATTAACTTATATTTTTAATATACTTGTATAGGTAAAAAAAAAAAAATTTAAGGATATGCATACGCATAACAATATTATATTATTATTGATAAAATTGATAATTATTAGACTAAGTGTTTGTTGTGCAAGGATACACTTGTGTGGAGATGCAGAAGTTATGTGTGCGGACTATATGTTTGTGTTGAAGATATATAATTAAATTTTATTAAATTAATAATTAATTTTTATTTTTAATATACATATATACATAAAAAAACATTTTGTTAAGCATATGCATATACATAACAATATTCTATTATTGATAACATTGATAACTATTAGACTGAGTGTTTTTTGTGCGGGGATATACCTGTGTGAAGGTCTGGAAGCTATATGTGTGTAGACTATATGTATGTGCTGAAAATGCATTTTATTTATGGAGTGTTTGTTGTGTGGGGATATACTTGTGAGGAGGTGTAGAAGCTATATATGTGAAGACTATATGACTCTACTTAAGATGTATAATTAACTTTTATTAAATTAATAATTAAATTT
This sequence comes from Picea engelmannii, assembly GCA_009831015.1. Taxonomy (NCBI): domain Eukaryota; kingdom Viridiplantae; phylum Streptophyta; class Pinopsida; order Pinales; family Pinaceae; genus Picea; species Picea engelmannii. The sequence goes on along the minus strand of ML839835.1, from coordinate 42,694 downwards.
TAATTTTAATATACATATATATGTAAAAAACATTTTGTTAAGCATAAATCTGTATGGCCATTGTAAAAATAGATTACTATTCTGGAATTCTCTGGATAAGAGTGGCCTCCTTTCTACTAAGCATTTGATCATTGGAGGCGATCTAAATATCATACTCTCCCCTGAAGAAGCCTGGGGTGGGACTCCAGGCATTGGCTCTCTTGGTGAACTTTCCAATCAACTTTTCAACAATTATAACTTGATAGATATCAAACTAGACAATAAATGTCTGAACGTGGAGGAATGGGCGTATGGGACAGGAAGCTATAGCTCATAGATTAGATAGATTCCTGGTGGTCGGAGATCTTCTTTCTAAGGTCGGACTCTACAGATCCTGGGTAGAGTATCCCTTTATCTCTAATCACGCCCCGATTTTTCTTCAGCTGGAAGTCACACCGTTTTATAAACAGTTTCCTTTCAAATTTAATCATGATTGGTTGCAGGAACAAGAATTTGAAGCTCTCATTAAAAAGGTTTGAAATGATCCATCTTTCCTCTCAGAAGGAAATCAACAGCTCAAACTCATTCTTAAACTAAAAGAGCTAAAATTTCGCACAAAACAATGGTTCAAGGAACATCAATCTAGAAACCAAGCTAGTATCATGCTAATGGACTCTGAGATTAATGAAACTCTAACCCAGCTTATTGCGGATCCTACAAACTTGGCACTGTCAACTTCCCTTCGGTACACTGAACAGAACAAAAATTGATTATTAAAAAAGGATGAGGATCTTTGCCGTCTAAGAAGAAGAGCACTTTGGTTATCCAGCGGAGGCAAAAACACTTCTTATTTCCACAAGGTTGCTAGCCAAAATAGAGTCAAAACAATCATCCGGGGCATTAAAAATGATAGCAGTGATCATATTTTGGGGTAGGATAATATAAAGGCAGAGGCGGTTAAATTTTTCAAAGGTTATTACAAAGATCCCTTTAAAACTATCATTGATACTCAACTAGCCCTTATCGATACCTATCCTCAAATGGTGAATCCTGAGAAGGTGGCCTCCTTATGTGCCCTGGTCACTTTGGATGAAATTAAGGATGTTTTGTTTCACTTTAAAAATGAAAAAAGTTCAGGCCCAGACGGCTGGACCTCAGAGTTCTTTATTTTTTTCTTCAATCTAGTTGGGGAAGATCTCTTGGCTATGGTGGAGGAGACTAGAAGGTGAGGAGCTATTGTAAGTGGTCTAAATGCAACATTCCTAGATTTAATTCCAAAGGCGAATAATCCATATTCATTTGATGATTTCCGTCTGATTTCTCTCTGCAATCTTTGCTACAAGGTAATCACCAAACTAATAGCCAATAGACTAAAAAAAATTCTTTCTAGTTTTATCTCCTTCGAACAAATGGGATTTATTCAGAATAGGCACATTCAAGATGCTTTGGGAACAACCCATGAAACCATTCACAACATTAAAAAGAAAAGGAAAAAATCTTTCATCCTCAAACTGGATTTAAGGAAGGCTTTTGACACTATTGGCTGGGACCATCTGAGACTAATTTTGATGAAAATTGAAGTGGGTTTGCCAATGACTAACTGGATTATGTCATGTGTCTCATCTGCTTCCTTTGCTATTTTAATTAATGGGGAAGCTACAAATTTTTTCAAGAGTGGTAGGGGAATTAGGCAAGGATGCCCACTCTCCCCCTTACTTTTCATTTTAGTCATGGAACACCTCATCTTGACGTTGAAAAACAGTCTGGAGGCAGGTCCCATTTTAGGCATAAAAGTCCCAAGTTTGATCAAAGTTTTTCATATCTTATTTGTAGATGACCTTGTAATTATGTCAAAATCTAGTTTCTCTGAGTGGAAGGAAATCCTCAGTCATATCAATATTATCTGCGATGCGACTGGTTTCTCAATCAATCCAACAAAAACCTTCATTTATTTTGAAGGAATCTCTGAGGCAGAATTGTTTCCTTATAAATATTTGCTCCCTTTTAGCTTCTGTTCTCTTTCAGGTGGTTTCAAATATTTGGGATACTTTCTCAAGACAGGCCCTCAAAGAGTCTCCGACTAGGATTGGCTGGTTACAAAGATTTCAACTAAAATTGGAAATTGGTCTCACAGGTGGTTATCATTGGGGGGAATATATGTTCTGATCAAAGCAGTACTGGAAATCATGGAAGTTTATTGGATGACTTTGGAATTGATTCCAAAAACTGTTTTAACAAAGATTAGAAGAACAATTTTCAATTTTCTCTGGAATGGTTGTTCAAATACACATCACTTCCATCTCTGCAACTGGGAATTACTCTCCAGACCGAAAAAAAAGAGGAGGGTGGGGTTTTAGAAACCTATTTCACTTTAATACAGTTTTAATTTCAAACTCTCTATGGAGAGTTCTCACTCAGGATAGTCTATGGCATCGCATTTTATTCAGTAAATACCTTCAAAGTTCCTCTCTTTTGTCCTGGCTTAGAAAGCATAATTTCAACACAAAGGAGGTTTTTAAATTCTGGTCCAACCTCATTCGAACTGTCCCCGTCATCCTTCACTGGATCAGTTGGCTTCCAGGTGCAGGAGACCAAATCCTTGTTGGCAGAGACCAGATTTTAATCTTGGGGGATCACACCTTCCTTCATCCTGAAACCATCACTCTTTTAAATCATAATTATGTTGTAGTTCTAGCTCAAGCAAAAAAAGGTAGAGATCTGATCACTTTGACGGATACCTGGAAGTCAAGCGCAGATCTCGGCTTGTCAAGTTTCCACGGGGCCGATTATATCTCCTCTTTAAACTCAGTTGGGGTTTCACTCAATTATCATTCCTAAGACACTTTAATCTGGATAGGAGGCGACTCATCTGGAGTCATTTTGGCCAAGAATGCCTACGCAACAATATTCTCAACTCTAGCATTTCAGTTTTCTCAAGGCTAGCGACTTCAAATCTAGAAATGGAAGCTTCCCTTAAAGATTATTTTATTTTTTCTTTTGGCTATGCAGAACCAGATACTGACATGGGACAACCTTTAGACAAAAGGTTGGAATGGACCAAGTCTTTGCCCCCTCTGCAAATAGTCCTTTGAATATGTCTCCCATATTTTTATAGACTGCACTTTCACAAAAACGGTTTGGGCAAACTTCCAAACTATAACAAAAGTGAAAATAATTTGGAGCGACCGATCCCTTCTCAATTGTATGAACTCCTGGACTACATTTAAAATATGGCCCAAAATACTCTCGGTGTTGATGTGTTGGCACACTTGGATTCAACGAAATGCTTCACTATTCAAAGACAAATTACCCTTGGCTTGGGCAACTGCTCACAAAGTGATAGCAGATTTAAACAACTTCTCTTATGTCATTAAACCTTCGATATTAAGACAAAACCAATTTTGGAAATTGGTCGGGTTTTCATTAGCCTATTTTGATGGTGCAACGATTGAGGGTGGTGCTATGTGTGGTGTTGGGGGAACCATCAAGCTTGACATATCGTAGACTTACCATTGGGTTTTCAATGGAGGAATGGGAACGAATACAAAAGTAGATTTAGTAGGCGCTTTGGATTCTCTAATTATGGCAAGAATTCTAAATATTCAATATATTCAAATCCTAGGAAACTCAAAAGTCATTATTTACTGGATCAACCTTAAAGGGAAACTGATTGCTTTAAATTCTGAAGGTTGGAAGCGAAGGATTAGAGACCTCCTTGGCACCTTCAAGGGCAATAGTTTTCAACATATTTTCAAGGAATCTAATCAACAAGCAGATCTTTTATCAAAGCGTTCCCTCTCGGAGACAATTGGGAAACTCACTTACTTTTCTTGGGATGGATCCACTGCTAGACATCTCCAGCATGTGGTCTTCTCCTAGCTCCCTTCCTTTGCTTAGTGTTCTCTCTATTCTTCTAGATTTCTGCTTCACTCTGTTCCCTCTTCTTGAGTCAAGAATTTTTCTCAAGTTATCCTTAGTTGTTGAGTTCTTACTGTTGGTTTGAGGTGGGGACTCTAAGATGTCAGTTTTGTTTTTTTTCTGAACTTTTTTCTCCTTTCTATTCTTTTATGGAGGAGGTCACTTCGTGTGATTAGTTTCTGTTTTTCAAGTTACTTGGAAGATGTAATTAAAATTATTAATATAATTTTGAGCGAATTTCTTATTGGAAAAAAAGCATAAGCATATGCATAACAATATTCTATTATTGATAACATTGATAACTATTAGACTAAGTGTTTGTTATCCTGGGATATACCTGTGTGGGGGTGCGGAAGATATATAAGTGTGTACTATATGTTTGTGTTGAAGATGTATATTTAACTTTTATTAAATTAATAATTAAATTCTATTAAATTAATAAATAATCATTAATATTTTAATTATTTATATAGGACTATATTAAAATATTTTAAAAATCATTTTTACACCACCTAATAGACATTAGACTTCATATTCATTTAATTTTTATTTTGACAACTAAATTTTCTGTCATACGCTCCCATTACCGTCGTTTTCATTTTTAATGTTCGAACAATAAATTCCTTCCAAGTACACCACAAGACCAAAAGTGCCCTATAATTATCCAATAGGGGAAGATGTTTGTTCAAATTCCCCCCCCCAAAAAATTTCCACAAAATCATCACTAGCAAAAGATCACATTGATCCATCATGCAATTGATCCAGGATCTTTTCATTAGGTGACTTATTAAAGAATCGTATTAAATGAGCATAAACTAAAGTACACCATAAAGAAGGAAAAGCTCAAAAGGAAAAAGACATACGCATGAAATATTAACACAAAGAACTTGATAATGGAGTTCGTCCCTCGTGGACTATGTCTCCGGGTCCTGCTCTTAAATGGGTAGGTCTTTTTATTAACTCCACAAAAGAATTGGGAAAAATACATAAGTATACCTCATTTTGGAGTTAAGTTATAGAATCTTTTCTCAGATCAGAAAACTAACACCACCACTGCGTTCGTGGTATCGTTTTACCTAAAAATGACTGTCTCCATGCCTCGATTTGAGTCTAACACTTTCAGGCCCAAGAGATACCCCTACCTTGGTTTCTATGTCACTGCTCCTGCAAATGAATGACTAGATTGTCTCGAAATCCATGCCAATTCTAAAAAAATATGCCCAAATCCATACAGGTGTGCTTGGTCTACCTCCTCTATCCCGAACACTGGCAAGATGCCCCTTATATAATATATTGTAGGTGGTTATGCATTGATGGGGTGCTTGGTTCATTGGTAGAGGATGTTATATTTAGGACATTTTTTTGGCGAAGGTCCTAGGATCGAATCATGTGGACTCCGCTTTTACCATGTGGTTGCGACGAGTTTTGGCACATGCTACTAAACTGGAGGTGGTTAGTTTTAACAGTTTGGTGGATGGCTATATATAGTGGTGGTTGGAATAAGCCCCTAAATTGGTGGATGTTGTGGTCGTGTGGGCTAACATAGAACCAAGGGCTGGGTCGAAGGCCCAACTCTTTTCTCCCCCATATGAAACATTATTAAAAATTAAATACAATTCGGACCATATTACAAACAAGAACTATAGCATGGTGTGTTGGCTAGCACGGAGGTTGTAAGTCCTTTGGGATAGGAGGTCATGCGTTCGACTCTTGTGGAGTAATATAATTTTACAAATACCAACCACTGAAGGGGTTCCACGTGGAAGCCCATGACTGGGCCACGTGGAACCATAACATTTGCTCAATAAAATGCCACTTGTCACAACTTAATCTGTCCACGTGTCTGCCATCAATTTGTATGACCTTGCCACATCATCCCATGCCAACTCATCACTCTGCCACATCAATTGTACAGATGTTCCACATGTCACCCTTGCAGTGGTGCCACATGTCACCTTGAACTTTTGACTTTTTGACCAAGTTTGACTTGAACTTTGATCGCTTATATCTTTTGATCTGTAACTCTGTTTGACGAGTCATTTACACCGTTAGAAATATCACGACACACTCTTCGTGATCATGCCCCTTTCACTAAGTTTTGGGAACTTTGATCATTTTCCCTTTTACTGTCTATTGAAGCCATTCTAAGCATTCTGAATTGTTCTTAGCCTTCTCTGGATCCTTTTTGGATCAACAATGGATCAACTCAAGCACCACCTACAAATGCTTGTGCTTGTTGGGTTGCTATATTCTTTGCAGTGAAATTTTAGTTGAGGTAGATCAAGTAACAGTCGAAGGTCGAGGTGGATCGATAATAGTAAAGGTCGAGGTGGATCGACAACAAGTTGAAGGTCGAGGGACTCGACCAAGTAAAGTCGAAGTAGAAGATATCGACGACAAGTCAACTAAAAAGAGGTCGAAGTGTGGGTGTGAGATGAACGAATAGAGAACGAATGAAGGTCGACTGGTAATCTGACTTGGAGTCAATTGTAACATAATATGCATGGATCTATAACCATTTTTAGGCACCAATATTTAGGGTTTTTCCTATTGTAAATCCTATAAAGAGGCATGTCATAAGGCCATAAAGAATAATTGATGAATCTTAGGATAACCATCCTTTAGAGAAATATTTATATGTTGTTGGTCATGCATATGTAAGTCGGATTGGCTATAGGGTTGTTCTTTTGCAAGAAAGAGGGTATGTTGTTGTTTGTGTCTTAGGTGTGGACCAATTTTAGACATGTAACCTTTTACCCAGATTGAATAAGACAACAAGAGATAAAAACACTCAAAGGAATGTTGGTTTTCCCGCTTTAGGTTTTCCAGGGTGTACTCTGTGATTGCTTGTGTTAGCTTCATTCTTGATTAAATTCATTTTCTCATCTTCTAGGATTAGAGTGGAAGTGTCTCGCAATTCCTGACATGGGGTATCATAGCTTAGGTCTTCCCTGACAAGTATTTTATCATAGCGGTGTTATTCTTTGGCGAGTATATCAGATCTTGATTTACCAATCTTGAATTTGAGAACTAAACCCTAGGTACAGTAAGAGTTGTAAGTCATAAGTTGTGTTAAAGATTGTGGTAAATAATGGCGAGCAGTTTCAGAATAGAGATAGAAAAATTTGATGGCCAAAATTTTGAGCTTTGGAAGCTTAAAATGGAATATCTTCTTGTAGATAGAGAACAATGGACAATGGTCTTTCTAGGTACCCAGCCGATAGGAATGCCAACAGAAGAATGGGAAAAACTCAAAAGAAGAGAAAAAAGTATGATTCAACTTTGTCTTGTATATTCGGTAAAGTTGGGAAGCTTATACCAGCCGAAATCTCTGGTAAATAAGTTGCTTCCTAGAAATAAATTGTATCTTCTAGGGATGAGTGATGGAAGTTTGGTGAATGGGCATTTAAATTTGTTTAATACCTTGTTAAGCTAGTTATCGTATGTGGATATTAAAATCACTGATGAGGATAAGTGTATAAACCTATTATGTTCTTTTCTAGACTCCTGGGATAGCCTAGTCATGGATATTGGGAGTAATACAACCAAACTAACGCTAGAGGATGTGGTTGCTTCTCTACTGTCGGAAGAAATGAGAAGGAAGAACATCGAAGGATTGACCAAATATGTTCTAGTAGTGATAGGTCGACCGATAGACATAGATAAAGGAATATTCTCTGGTAGAAATTTCAAGTCGAAGTGCATATTTATATCCCCATTTCAGTCGACACAAAGATGCTAGAAATGCAGTAAAGTTGGGCATTATAAAAAGACTGTAATTCAAAGGAAACATAAGTAAATGTTGGATCCAAAGAGGAGCAATCGATTGAGAGAAAGATGATCTTGGATAAGGGAGGTGATGTGTTCCTAGCTTCAACCAATACACAGTCGGATCAAGATGTTTGGTTGATCAAATCAGGAGAATCCTATCATATGACACCACATAAAGAATGGTTTTGTGAATATGAATAATATGATGGGGGTGATGTGTTCTTGGGGGATGACTCGACAACCAGAATTGTTGGACGAGGAAGAGTTCAAATGACACTGTAGGATGGGAGGAAAAGAAGCCTTCTAGGTGTGCTACACATTCCGAGTTTGGAAAGAAACATGTTATCTATCAGAAATATCAGTGATGAAGGTGTGCATACTCTGTTTCAGAAGGACTCATGCAATATTTTCATAGGTGTGATGATATTAATGAAAGGAGATTTTATATCGGTATCCTATACAAGTTGTTAGGGAATTTCAACTCGACTGGATGAAACAACATCATTTCTCCTAAAATCAACTTGAGTGTGGCTCAAATCGACTCAAATCGAGCTAAGTCGGTAGAAGAAAACTCGACAAGACATGATAAAGTTGACCTGACCAGGTTATAGCACAAAAGGATGGGACACATTGGAGAAAAATGACTTTGAGCTATGAAAAACAAAGGTATGGTTGAAGGGTTTCCTGGATGTGGTTTAGAGGTCAACTTTTTTGAACATTGCATATATGGAAAACAAATTCGGGTGAGGTTCCCATCTGGAGCGACAAGGGCAAATGGGATTTTAAAACTGGTTCATAGTGATGTATTTGGCCCGATTACAGTGCCTTCACTTGGTTGATCCTTGTATTATGTCTCCTTCATAGATGATTTTTCTAAGAATACATGGATATATTTCTTGAGGAAGAAATAAGAGGTTTTTGAGAGATTTAAGGAGTTTAAATCTCTTGTGGAAAACCAAACAGAGAAGAGGATTAAAGTGTTGAGGGATGACAATGGTGGTGAATTATGTGGAAAATAATTTGATCAATTTTTTAAGAAGTGTGGCATAGTACGCAAAAATAACACACCATGTACCCCACAACAAAATGGAGTTTCTGAGAGAATGAACAGAACATTGATGGATAAGGCAAGGAGCATGCTCAGTGGTGTTGGTCTCACACAATAATTTTGGGCAGAGGTAGTCAAAACTACAAGATACCTTGTGAATATGTCTCCTTCGTCAGTACTAGTCTACACGACTCCACATGAGATATCGTCAGGTAAGAATCCTTTGATTGCACATCTCAAATTATTTGGTTGTGATGCATTTGTGCATGTTCCCAAGGAAAAAGAGGAGCAATATGGAAAATAAGACAGTCAAATGCATTTTCATTGGATATAAAGAAGGAATGAAAGGATATAATCTTTGGGATCCTGCATCAAGGAGAATAATGTATAGTCGAGATTTGGTCTTCAGAGAAGTCGGAGGTAAGTTCAATGAGGAAGTCGACTCGCAAGATGGTAAACTCTTGAAGGATGCCATGGTCAAAGAGATGGAATATTTGCACAATAATTAGACATGGGATTTATTCAAGTTACCTAGAGGAAGAAATCTCATTGGTACTAAATGGGTATTCAAGAAGAAGATGAATGTCGCAGAACAATTCAAGAAGTTCAAAGCTTGACTAGTAGTGAAAGGTTATTCCCAATTTGAGGGAGTCGAATTTGGTGATATTTTTTCCCCTATTGCAAAACTAAATTACATTAGAGTACTAATGTCTCTGGATGCAACATTCAATGTGGAAATAGAACATATGGATATGAAGACAACGTTCCTACATGGGGACCTGGAAGAATAAATCTACATGAAACAACCTGAAGGATTTGTAGTAAAGGGAAAGCAAGAGTTGGTGTGAAAATTGAAAAGATCTCTTTATGGTCTAAGGCAATCGCTAAGGATGTGGTACCAGAATTTTGACATATACATCCTTAGTTTGGGATTTGTGAGAAGCAAATATGATCACTGCATATATTCCAAGGAAGAAGGTCAATGTTTCATATATGCATCTTTTTATGTTGATGACATGTTGTTGATTGGAAACCAAATGGAAAAAATAAAGGAGCTGAAGAAGCAATTATCCTCCAAGTTCTGCATGAAGGATATCGGTGCAGCTAAATTCATTATGGGAATGGAGATTAAGAGAGAATGAGTTGCTAGAAATATTTGGTTGAATCAAATGAAGTATATTGAAACAATTCTGAAACAGTTCAACATGCATGATTGCAAACCAATCAAGGTGCCAATTCCTATGGGAACAAGGCTTACTATTGAGCAGTGTCCAAAGATACAAGAAGAAATAGAGGACATGGCACGTGTTCCCTATGAAAATGTTGTTAGTAGTCTAATGTAGGTGATGGTCTGCACTCGACCAAACATTTCCCATGCAGTGGGAGTGTTGAGAAAGTACATTCCGACACCTGGAAAGGAGCACTGGACAACTGTCAAGAGATTATTTAGGTATTTGTGTGGCACAAAGGACTATGATATATGCTACCAAGGAATATCTGGAGGTGACAGTGGTAAATTAGATGTACATGGCTTTGTTGACTGGGTTGGACATCTGGATCGATGGAGGTCGACCAATGGATATGTCTTCAATATGTTTAGTGGAGCAATAAGATGGATGAGTAATTGATAGGAAATTGTAGCCTTGTTAACAATAGAATTTGAATACATGGCGACAACTCATGGAAGAAAAGAAGCGGTATAGCCACAAATATTGTGTTCAGGAATCGAGTTTGAGCTGAAAGCTATGAAGGTAAGTTGTGACATTCAAAGCACAATATTTCTGGAAAAGAACCTTTCTTATCATTCAAAGACTAAGCACATTGATTTATAATACCATTCCATAAGAGATATGGTGGAAAGTAATAAGGTGCTACTGGAGAAAGTAGACACGTTTGAAAACATAGCAAACTCGTTGACCAAGTCTATGAGTGTTGTGAAGTTCTCTTGGTGTAGAGAGGAAATGGAAATTGATGCATTGGGTCTATGAATATACATTCATTAATATCATGTTTCAAAAAAGAAGAAAATAAGTGGGATAATGTTGGGTTGTTATATTCTTTGTATTGAAAGTCTAGTCGAGGTAAATTGATTGATAGTCAAAGGTAGAGGTGGATCGACAAAAGTAAAGGTCAAGGTGGATCAAAAAAAAGTCAAAGGTCAAGGGATTCGACAGGGTAAAATTGAAGTTGAAGATATCGACAACAAGTCAAACAACTAGAGTTTGAAGTGAGGGCATGAGACGATCGACTAGAGACCAAATGAAGGTCAACTGGTAATCCGACAGTAACAAAATACCAAGATTTGTGGGAGATGTATCCAATGATATGCATGTATCTATAATTGTTCTTGGGCACCAATATTTATGGTTTTTCTTGTTGTAAATCTTATAAAGAGGTGTGTTGAAAGGTCGTAATGGCTAATCGATGAATCTTAGGATAACCAGTCTTTAGAGAAATATTTAGATGTAGGTTGTTGATCATGCATTTGTAATCCAGATTGGCTACATGGTTGTTCTTTCACAGGAAAGAGGGTATGATGTCAACTTTTTCTTAGGTGTGGACCAAGTTTAGACATGTAACCTTTTATTCAGATTGAATAAGACAACAAGAGAGAAGAACACTCAAAGGAATGCTGGTTTTCCCGGTTTAGGGTTTCTAGGGTAAAATATTTGTGTATTGTGTGATTTCTTATGTCATTTGTGTTCTTGATGAAATTATTCTTCTCTTCTGCTAGGATTAGTGTGGGACTGTCTCTCATTTCCCAAAAATTCTCTCTCTCACAATGCTCTTTCTCATGTTGATCTACAAAAAGATGCATCTGAAAATAAATTTATCAATTACAATGAATTTTATCAATTTTAAAACTTATGAAAACAAGATAAATATGCAAGTATGCACACAATTTAACATGTGCATATAAACATATATACCTTGATCTCCATCCTAACTAGATCTAGATGAATTTGATAGTCTTCTAAACTGATTAGATCTTGTTATTTGCAAAGGGTCATCTTCATTATATATGCATAGTTTTAAATGGCTAATATTTGGAACATTAAAAAAGAGATTAAATTTATGGATACTATCTTTATTTCACTAAAATCCCTTGCATGATTATTTTCCCCTGTCTGACTAAGGTTCCCTATCAAACTAGGGGTCACTAATGAGATAGGAGTTTCTGCCAGACTAGGGGTCCCTCTATTTCTTTCATTGGACATCTTGAATCATTTGTGAGGCATAATTGGAGACTCACATTGCAACGAAACCTCTCAATCCATATATATTGTATATGTACCAAGTTGCAAATATATGACAAGCAACAATTGTATGTGTCACAAGAAAATTATGTTAATCAATTGACAATCTTTTAATTTACATCATGCAAAAAATTGTGTTTCTTCCACATCCTAAGATATAATGAAATACAAAAAGAGAAGTTAAAAACCCATAGCATTATGGGATCATATTAACAAAATTATCATGTGTCTAAGTTAACAGGAGATCGTTTATGTCTCTCGGGATTTCTTGGAGTTTCCAAGACTTGAAGAGTTTGACAGGAAGTTGAAAATTTTGAGCAAGACTCGACCAATTTGGTGAAGAAACCATTCTATGCCACTACTTGATGGTCTCTATATTCTTAAAGTTGGGAAATACATGTTGAACAATTAAACTTAATATAACTAAATGCATAGGTAATGAATAATATTTGTCCAAAGATAATTCATAAAGTAAAGAAAAATAACAAAATTGTGTATGCAAAGAGGACAATAATAAAAATAAAGTAAAAACAAGTAAAAACATTTAGCATAAATATTTGTAAAAATAAGAAGAAAAAAGTAAAGTGTTCAATTTAGAGTAAAACTTAGTAAATAAGTGAAATTTTCAGTGGGAATGTTAGCATATGTAGGAAGCAATTTAAACTATTTGGAATAAAAAAATTTAGCATAAAACTTTGTAAAAATAAGAAAAAAGGTAAAGTGTTCAATGTTGAATAAAATTTAGTAAATAAGTGAAGTGTTCAATGGGGAGGTTAGCATATGTGGTAAGCAATGTAAATAAGTGAAGTTTTCAATGGGGATGCTAGCATATGAAGGAAGCTATGCAAAATGTTTGTAGGTTAGGATGGGCCGTAACCAATGCAAAGTGTTCACATGTTGGAATTGCGTGAAGCAAAGTGGGTAGAATTCTCGGCACAAGAGATGAATTGTGAAACTTAATGTAACTATGAAAAACAAAGTTAACATGAAAGCATATTAATAGAAATACTTTCTTTCCCCTTCCAATTTATACTACCATTCGACTCTATTCTCATATCCCAACAAACCAACGCTCCTCTCCTCTCGTCCCTACTCTCATAATCATTCTACCTATTCTCTATCTTATTCTATATCCTAGCTGTTAGACTTCATGTTCATTTAATTTTCATTTTGATAACTAAACTTTCTGTCACATGCTCCCATCACTTTTATTTTCATTTTTAATGGTCGGAAAATAAATGCCTTCCAAGTACACCAAAATATCAAAGGTGCCTTATAATTATGCAACAAGGGTGAATGCATGTTCAAATTGCCCCAAAATCATCACTAGAAAAATATCCCATTGATCTATCATGCAATGGATCAACTTGAGCACCACTTGCAAATGGTTATGATCTCTCTCGCAATGCGCTTTCTCGTGATGATCTAGTGAATGATGCATCTAAAAATAAATTTATCAAGCACAATGAATTTTAGCAATTTCAAAACTTATGAAAATAAGATAAATATGCAAGTATGTTGTGGTGAACCAACTGGGTTCAGTTACATAAATATCTAATGTAAATAGGATAATAGGTTAAAATCCATATAGGATAGTAATAATTATATATTGAATAATAATGAGATGAGATGAATGATTGCAATGACAATGATGGCCATATATACCCATACATGGGCGCCCTTTCATTAAAAGACATGTATTTTGGATAAGACGTGTCTTTTCATTATGATACATATTAATTATAATTATTTAATGATTATATATATGTATGTTATATATGCACACAATTTAACATGTGCATATAAATATATATACCTTCATCTCTAGCATGACTAGATCTAGATGAATTTGATAGTCTTATAGACTTATTAGATCTCCTTGTTTCACTAAAATTTCTTGAATGACTAGTTTCCTCTGCCTGACTATGATTCCTTATCGAGCTAGGGATCCTTGATGATATAAGGGTCCCTTTCCAGCCAAGGGTCCCTCTATTTATTTCATTAGATAGCCTGAAGAATTTGAGAGGTATAATTGGATACTCACATCTCAAAGACTCCTCTCGATCCATATATATTGTATATGTACCAAGATGCAAATCTATGACAAGAAACAATTTTATGTGTCAAAAGAAAATTATGTTAATCAATTGACAATATTTTAATTTACATAATTCAAAAGTTGTATTTATTCCACATCCTAAGATATAATGAAATCTAAAAAAGAGAAGGTAAAATCCCATAGCATTATGAGATCATCTTAACAAAATTATCATGTGTCTAGGTTAACAAGAGATTGTTTATGTCTCTAGGGATTTCTTGCAGTTGGCAAGACTTGGAGAGTTTGACAAAAAATTGAAAATTTTGACCAAGACTCAACCAATTTGGTGAAAAACCCATTATATGTCACCGGTTGGTGGTCTTTATATTCTTAAAGTTGGGAAATATATGCTAAACAATGAAACTTAATATAACTAAATGAACAAGTAATGAATAGTCTTTGTCAAAAGTTCATCTATATAATAAAGAAAAATACCATTGTTGTTTATGAAAAGAGGACAATAATAATAATAAAATAAGAACATTTACCATAAAACTTTCTAAAAACATGCAAAAAAGTAAAATGTTCAATTTGGAGTAAAACTTAGTAAATAAGTGAAATTTTCAGTGGGGAGGTTAGCATATGCAGGAAGCAATTTAAAGTGTTAAAAATATATATCTTATGCATAGATACATCTTCGGTAGAGACATACATTCTGCATAGATATAACTTCAACACCTCCGCATAGGTATATCCCCCACACAACCAACACTTAGTCTAATACTTATCAATGTTATCAATAATAAAATATTGTTATGCATATGCATATAATCCCGCAACTTTGCACTTCAAATAGTTATCAATGTTATCAATAATAGAATTATATGTTTAGATTTTAAGATTATATTAATAAAAATTATATTCATATGCATAAATATGCAATTTTTTCTTACTTAAAACATAAATTAATATAAAAAAATGTTTGAAATATTAATATTTACCTTATACACATAAAATAAGTTTCTTTTGTTGATAATCAACAAATATTATTGTCCATTGGATGTAGCTTGGGTGGTTGGGAGGAATGATTGTTATCCTCCCCACCAAGGTTCAATTCCTTGTAAGTGACATGTGTTGCCCTTAATGGGTCTATAATATACTCTTGTTGTTGAGTACAACACTTAGTCTAATAGTTCCAATTTTACCAATAATAGAATATTGGTATGGCGTATGCATACAGTGTCCTGCAACTCTGCATTTCAAATAGTTATATTGTTATCAATAATACATTATTGTTATGCATATGCATAAAGTCTTGGATGAGAGTTATCAATGTTGTCAACAATAGAATATTGTGATGCATATGCATACATTCTTGGATGAGGGTGTCTTAGGCGAAGATGTTATGGATAATAGAATTATATGTTAAGATTTTAAGATTATATTAATAAAAAATATATTTATATGCATAAATATGCAAATTTTTCTTGCTTAAAAAAATTAATT
Organism: Picea engelmannii; assembly: GCA_009831015.1. Lineage (NCBI taxonomy): Eukaryota > Viridiplantae > Streptophyta > Pinopsida > Pinales > Pinaceae > Picea > Picea engelmannii. The sequence continues at coordinate 27,177 of ML839835.1, read as the reverse complement.
TAAAAAATGTTTTAAATGTTAATGTTTATTTTACAAACAAAAAATAGTTACATAAAATAACTTTCTTTTGTTGATAATAAAAAAACATAAACACCAAAAGATTTTAATTTTACCTCGATGCTTTTACGTATATAAAGTATATAAAGTAAACAAAATGTTTTTATGTATATGCTTAACTTAAAAAATGTTGTTAAACATATATATCTTTCACACAAATCATATGTTAATCTCCCCATTGAACACTTCTTTACATTGATTTCAACATATGATAGCGTCTGCATTGAACACTTCACTTATTTACTAAGTTTTATTCCACATCGAATAGTTTATCTTTTCCTTTATCTTTTACAAAGTTCTATGAAAAGTGTTTTCACTACAAAGACTTTACAATTATTCTTACAATGCTAAGTTCTTGATTGGATGCAAAGTGTGTATATATGGTCATAACAAAATGCTTTGCACAAGTGATGAAGTCCTAGAAAACAAACTTGCCAAAAATCAATCACTTATCATGCAAATTACATTTTTGGTCAGTATACATGCTATGAAACTATTGGAAGTGTGGAGTTGCAAAGTGAGGCAATGCGGGAGGATGACTAATATGAATTACCACACAAGGGTTCAAATTAGATTAAGTGTTTCATGTATGGGGGGTATTCTTGTGCAAACATGTGAAAGATACATATGTGTGGACGATATGTCTATGTTGAAGATATATATGTTTAACAATATTTTTAGGTTAAGAATATGCATAGAAGCATTTTTTTCATTTTGTATACTTATTTTTTAATATATGTATCTACATAGGTGCGTAGAGATATCTAAATAGTTAAAAGACTTTGAGGTTAATGTTTTATGGCTATTGAAGTTTACAGGTTGTTGGCATGACATTCAATCTCAACACTAAGGTTACCTTACCTTTCCATTTGGTTATATTAAGTTTCACTATTTTTATATTATTCCGAGAAGTCTACACACTTTGCTTCCAACAATTCTAACGTCCAGATACTTTGCATTGGTTCTCGCTCATCCTAACATCCAAAATAATTTACATTGCTTCTTGAATATGTTAACATCGTCGTTGAACACTTCACTTATTTACATTGGTTGTTGCATATGCTAACCTCTGCATTGAACACTTCACTTATTTACTAAGTTTTATTCAACATTGGACAATTTACCTTTTTTCTTATGTTTTTCAAAGTTTTATGCAAAATGTTTTCACTGCAAAGACTTTACATTGCCTCCCACGGATGCTAGCTTCCTTGAACATTTAAATCATTTACTAATGTAGAGAGTGGATATATGGTCATAGAAAAACGCTTTGAATGACTGGGGGAATATTATAGAACAAAATTTCCATAAATCTATCGACTATCATGCAAATTACATCATTGATCATAATTTGTGCGATGAAACTATTAGAAGTGTGGAGTTGCAAAGTGCAATAGTGCAGTAGGTTGGCTGATATGAACTATCTACACAATGGCTCAAATTAGACCAAGTGTTGGTTGTCCTAGAGATATGCCTACGCGGACATGCCGAAGATATCTTTGTGTGGACAATATGTCTGTGATGAAGATATATCTGGGTGGAACATATATATGTTTAACAATAGTTTTTAATTTAAACATATGCATAACAAAAAAAAATTCACTTTATGCACTTATTTTTTAATATATGTATATAAGTAAATGCATTTACATATCTAAAAAGATAAGACTTTGGTGTTAATGTTTCTTGACTATCCAGAATTGTATAAAATTATTTTAACAATACACTATACTTCTAAAATTTCTTAGTCAAAATCCTTTTTACTTACCCACTTTTCACATTTTGCGAAGTCCACACATTTATATATGTGGTACAACCAGGACCTTGTTACTTTTACTTTGAATCCTTATGCAAACAATTCATTGTTGTTGCTCGTGCAATTTTCACTTCCGCAATTTGACATTTCCAATGGTTTCACAATAGAAATTCTAACTAGCCAGGTAATTTGCATGGTAACCAAATTATTTATGACACCTTGATTTGCTCCGATTTACAAAAAAAATGGAAGTTACTTACTTCTTGTGTGAAGTAAATATGGCATTTTTCTATGGCCTTCCTAATTGTTTCTACTTGCGCGTCGGCATATTCTGTAAGTAACTTACGTGTGGAAATGAATTTTTAGTAAATGTGTCAGATGCAATTTGTATTAAATCAATTGCACCTTGGTATATTCGCTACTATTGTATCTCCGCACTCAAAACAACCATCACTTATTCACTAAGATTTACTCCAGATTGAATACTTTACCTTTTTCGCTTATTTTTACAAATTTTTATGATAAATGTTATGAGTCGTTCTTACTTTATTCTTACCATTGTCTTCTTTGCATAAACAATAATGCTATTCTATTTTATTATATGGATTATGTTTTTGCAAAGACTATTCATTGCCTAAGCACCGTGCGTATTTTTTTGTCTAACATTTGTAGAGTTGTTGCGATTAGAAGAAACAATATTTTGTGCTAGTGGGACATGGACTCACTCTTTCCATGCAAGAACTCCAATGCATTTCTTGTTTAAAATTATCTTGCCAATGCACTATTCTTCGAATATTTCTTAGTGAAAATAAAAAAAAATTACCCACTTTTCACATTGTGTGAAGTATTTTTCCATTATGATATCCTCAAATGTCACAACACCTATATATTTTGCATGTTCTCACTCCGCACATGTATATCTCCTACACAATCAAGACTTGAAATTTTTTATTTTCAACCCTTGTGCACACATTTCATGGTTGATGTTGGCGAAGTTTCCACTTATGCAATTTGGAATTTCCAAAAGTTATGCACCAACATTCTAACACACTACATAATTTGCATGGTAACCGAGTAATTTATGACACCTTTATTTTCCATCTTTTGCAAAAAAACCAAAATTTATTTAACCACTTGTATGAAGTAAATGTGGTTCTTTTCTATGAGTTGTTTAGAAGTCTCTATTTATGACTCCCCGTATTTTGAAAGTAACTTACATGTATAAATGACCTTTTAGTAAAAGTGCCACAGCCATGCCTGTCACAATTCCTTCCGTTTATAAACCCAATAGTTTTATAACACAGATTCTGACAAGACAGGTAATTTGCACTATAACCGAAGCATTTATGAGAGCATGATTTTCTTTGATTTACCAATAAAGAACATCAATTAGGTAATAGGACTCGTGCAAAGTAAATGTCCCACTTTTCTATGACCTAAATAATGGTTCTTATTAATGATTACACATGTTTCAAACATAGCTCATATGTGCAGAAATGTATTTCTAGTGAATACACACCATGCATCTTGCTTTAAAGCAATTGGACCTCGCTAATATACTATTCACAAGGTTCACCTATACCAAATTTCATTAATAAAACAATAATATGGAAAATAGAGGAAGGAAAGAGCCCTTTTGCGGTGATATTGTCAATTCACTAGCCAAGACAATAATTTTGACTGGTTTTCCTTGTACTAGTGGTTCTTGAACAAGTCACCAGAAGAAAATAAAAACAACAGACTCTGGACCATGGGCTTGGTCAATGTTGATTGTGTTCTTGGAGTCTTCGACTTCGAACAACTCATAACCTAGTGTGCTCGAAGGTTCGACTCAAGGACAATAATGATTAAAGTAACAACGAAAGAAAAAAATCCAGTGGTCCTTACTCTGAAAATGTTCAATAAAATGATTTGTCGTCCATCTGCAAATAAAAATATCTAGCTTGTCGATGTAGATGCCTTCCTGGATTCTCAGGCAGTCGACTCCAATGTACCAAGAGACTTTCTTCTACCTTCTGCAAACATGTTGACCGATCTTTCAACAATCAATATAATCTTGATATAAGAACCATACCATGAATTTTCATGGTTGTCCGCCTGTGTCACTAGTTGTGTGTTAACTTCACACATACCCAGGTCATCTATATGGGAACTATAGTTTTTTTTTTTCGCAAGGATTCCATGTTTGATTGGGTAGAGATCATATCGAATGAACTTTTTTTTCAATTAAGTAACTACATTAGCACTCAAATATTTTTCATGGTCGTATATTTGGTATTCACAGTTGTCTTTTACAATTTCTTTGGCAATTTCCCTGTCAAGATGATTGTTAACATACACAACAAACCAGTTCAGTTATGCACCTAGTTCTATGCAAACATAAATAACCATTTAATTTTTTCATTGTTCAAGATAAGTTTGTTAGAGAGTTTAGACACATCTTGGTTGGGGCATAACCCCAGAGAATAACCTAGGAAGCTGGAGATTTTCTTAAGGGAAAGGGAATTTACATTCAAGAGAAAAACCATACTCACATATGCTTGTATGGTTGTCTCTACTTCCTATATTTGTCCGCTATAGATTTTTTGTTGCGTAAGTTTTTCACCAGTATAAATCATGTTGTATTCTATTTGACATAAAGAGAAAAAAAAAATCATAATATTGCCTTTTCGAAATGGGGACACAATGGTAAGGAATCTAGCACATCTTAAACAAGTCTCAAAGACACTTAACCTATTTAATCTAAAAGAATAAAAACCCCTAGGGGGTTTTATCTCGAGGGTGTGTTCTCATGACATTTAGCATCGATAAAGTACAACAACCTTTTTAAAAGATTTGATTAAGAAACCACTGAGAATCTGTAAAAAAAAAGGACAAGAATGCATGCAGCAATGGCTTGTTGACAAAAATAATTTCAAATACCAAAAGCCAAGGAAAACCAAGACAAAGGGGGAAAAGAAGTTCTAATTTCCAATCTTCTTCCAATCTCTAGTTACCTAAGAGCTCCTCCTCTGAGCAAAGAACAAAAAAACACAAGTTAAAAGGAGAAGAGAGTAATGATGGGTCTGTTGGAGATGATATTGGAGAGAAACCACCTCATGAAAATATTGAACGGACACATATAGTGTCGTGGGAAAAAATAAAACAAAGTCCAAATAGAGGAAATTCATAAGATACAGGAATTCCATGAAATCTTGAAGATATGGAAATCGAAAGCACAAAGCTACCAAACTGGGTAGCCCAAAGAATTGTTGAAAGCTAAGAAATTACACAGGACCTTGCAATAGAGGAACCCATGTTCTTTGGCAATTGGTCCTTAACACTACACAATTTTCAATACAAGAGGCACAAAAAGAAGCTATAGATAGACATGGTCAGTTTCAAACACAAAAAGATGCTTCAGAAATTAAGGCTAGTCGTCAATGTATTAGGATTTGCATCGTCTCAACTCATGCAACTACATTTCTCCATAGGAGATGCTCTTGCAGATTCAATTTCAAAACAAGATTTAAAAACCATTAAATTGAAAAGAGGAATAAGTGATCTTGAGGATGCAAGTTCGGTCCTAGACCACTATTTTCACAACCACTGGCCATACTTTCAACAGAATAAACTCCTCCAAGTACTCCAGGAACCTCAAGGCCAATCAGGAAATACCTTCAATTGTTGAATGGAGTCAAACTCTATGTTGTTGATAACATTAACATAAGACTTGATATAATTAGACAAGCATGGGAAGTCAACACCAGTGTACATGATCATTCACAAAGGATTTCAAGTTTTACTGGATATTTGCAAAGAGACTTGCAACATGATGAAGCCTACAACAAAAATGAGCTAAACAATTAAATTGCATGAGTGACTTGTATTAGTGACCATCACATAAATTAGTAGGGACTTCCCAATAGCAATACAATAAAGAAAATAAAGGTAGGTTGGGAACAACGAGTAAAAATGTTGCAAGATGCAATTGTTTCTTGTGGAAAAATCGATGAAAGAAGAAGCGATGCTATTTTAAAAGCATTTGATGTCGTTAAAGAAATGCATAATCCACAACTTTTCAGAAATTCAACGATGATCACTTAAGAGGAGATACTTCATTATCTCATGACTTCAACGACCTCGTGGAGTTTCTTGAAGAAGAACTGAAATAGTGGCTTCTTACATTTGTCAATGACAATGAAGATCACTTTTCATCCATCGAACAACTGCAAGAGGAACACAAAGAAATAAAGGAGCACATTTTCACGCTTCAATTTAAGAAAGAAATCATTATCCCACCAATCAAGAACCATATTGATAACTAGGTCAAGAACACCTTGAAACAAATTATTAACCCAGAATAGCCACTACAGACAGTTTCTTCAACAAAATCCCAAAGCAAAAAATATTATGAAGGCATATACACAACAACAAAAGACAAATCAGATCAACAAAATATTTGCTTCTTGGTAGGTAGTCTCTGCTTCTGCTATCCTTTTTTTTTGTTGAATTCATAATTGGTCACAATTGGTTTTTTTTGTCCTCTACAGACTTAACACTACTTTCTAACTATCCTTCTCTCTTTCTTCTATTTACTGATCCACGAGAGCCCTAATCCGAGTCCATTTGGACAAACACATTTAATTTTCATAGACATTATTTAAAATACAATCATGTATTTTTTTAACTTGTCGAAGAACTCTTTAGCATAGATGGCTAGTGATTTTCCACGCTTCGAGTTTAAAACTGAATTTTCAAGTCTATTTTAACTCTTTATGATTTTTCAATGAAACATAATGTTATTTTTTGTACATATGTGCTACTTCAATTCCATTATGGGAAATGTTATTTTTACTTTTACACTTTTTTCATAAGCATTATGTAAAAGACAACTGCATATTTTTTTGTGCTTACTAAACAACTATTTTGTCATAGATGGCCATTGGTATTCAACCCTTTGAGTTTTAAACTGAATAGTCAACTTTGTGTTCACTGTGTTTCATTTTCCAATGAAATATCATAAAATATCATATTAAGCTCTTTGCATATGTGGATATTTACTTTTCCATGATCATACGGTCCCTTAAGAATTGATTTCATTCATGTATACACAGTCTATCATATTCCTAACAAATGATAATCATAAATATAACAATTGACAAAGAATATAAGCTAAGATACATATCTAAAACATTATGTTGGAATACAAATGGAACAACCATGTTCCACCCAACCATAGAATAGAACAACCAAGTTCACTTGCCCTGTTCACCCCCTAGCCTGACCATGAGTCCATAAGGGAAAACTGAATGATCCTCCTTAGCTACAATCACCATCCAAAGATCAGAAATTCATTTGCCTCACACTAACAATGCTCATAACAACAAATAGTTTCTTTTCCCCCAACATACTACGCAGTGTCCTGCCTCCTCTATATGTTGTTTTTATATGCATCCTTGTGCCTGGGCCTTTCCTTCCCTCCTTGGGAAATTCACAGCTTTACAAATCCCTGATTTTTAGGGGTTTCTAGTGATCAAATTCCACATTTTCCACTTGTAAAAATTAGCCTTGAGGTAACTCAAACCTGTTCCCCACTCATGGAGTCATGGTTAGCTATTTTTAACCTGGTTGTTCCATTTGTCTTCCATCATTTAATTTATTAAAAGTTTGTCTTTCACATGTGTCAAAATAAAAGAGACTAGTTGGGCAATTCAAATCTTTGCCCAAGAGTCATCAAATAATTAGTTACAACAATACAAATTCCAAATTCGGATTTGCCATAAATGACAAATAATTTTTAAATCCGAATTTTCCAAAAACGCAAATTTATTTCCAAGTTCACTTAGAATTTAATATTGTAATATTTGAGGATATTATATTACATTTGTTAATGACAATGAAGATCACTTTTCATCCATCGAACAACTGCAAGAGGAACACAAAGAAATGAAGGAGCACATTTGCACGCTTCAATTTAAGAAAGAAATCATTATCCCACCAATCAAGAACCATATTGATAACTAGGTCAAGAACACCTTCAAACAAATTATTAACCCAAAATAGCCACCACAAACACTTTCTTCAACAAAATCCCAAAGAAAAAATATTATGAAGGCATATACATAGCAACAAAAGACAAACTAGATCAACAAAATAATTGCTTCTTGGTAGGTAGTCTCTCCTTCTCCTATCCTTTTCTTTTGTTGAATTCATAATTGGTCACAATTGATTGTTTTTTGTTCTCTGCACACTTAACACTACTTTCTAATTATCGTTTTCTCTTTCTTCTAGGTCTTTCTTCTATTTACTGGTTCACTAGAGCCCCAATCCGAATTCATTTGGACAAACACATTTACTTTTCACAGACAATATTTAAAATACAATCGTGTATTTTTTGAACTTGTCAAAGAACTCTTTAGCATAGATGGCTAGTGATTTTCTAGGCTTAGAGTTTAAAACTGAATTTTCAAGTTTACTAAACTTTTTATGATTTTTCAATGAAACATAATGTTAAGTTTTGTACATATGTGCTACTTTAATTCCATTATGGGAAATATTATTTTTACTTTTAAACTTTTTGCATAAGCATTATGTAAAAGACAAATGCATATTTTTTTGTGCTTGCTAAAAAACTGTGTTTTGGCATAGATGGCCATTGGTTTTCAACCCTTTGACTTTTAAACTTTGTGTTCACAGTGTTTCATTTTTTAATGAAATATCTTAAAATATCATATTAATCTCTTTGCATATGTGGATATTTACTTTCATTCTTCAAAATGCTATTTTGATTTTTATGCCATCATTTGTAAATTTTATAGAGTAGTGTGAATATTGAATAGAATAGGGCCTTGTCATTTCTCACATCTTTTTTTGTTTGTGAATGTTTACTTAACAAACCAACAACATTGTCATGTTTAGCTTCAATTCTTTGCCATGACAATTTATATTGCTCCATTTAAGTAACATTAAAATTAAGTAACATTAAAATTGACAAAACATTTTCCCTGCTCCATTGAACAGAACATTGTTTTTTTCCATTTTTGTTATTTACAAAACTAGTTTTCCTATTAAGCTAGAATATCGACAATTCATATACTTTTGGAGTAATTTGATTTGTCCAATTCTCTCTACATTGTATTTTCCGAGCTTTGTTTGAAAACCCACTTTTCATATTAAACTAGAAGTTTGACAATAGTGTTTTTTTTTGGAGTCTTCAAATGCATACTCAACCATTAACATAGAAATTAATTAAAGTATTTCCCATATTAAACTTGGCAACTTCTATTTCATACTTATTCACTTTACATTGTTTCTCTGAAAGTGAACACTTCAGTTGTTTATATTTCTTAGTGCATATGCTATTCCCATTCAACATTTCACTTTGTTAGTTATTAAATTTTGATTCACATTGAACATTTACTATATAATTACTAAGTTTTATTTGACATTAAAAATTTAGTAAGTTTTACTTTACATTGAACAATTTACTATCTTGCATATTTTTACAAACTTTTATCCTAAATATTTTTAGTTCAAACACTTATGTTCAAAACTGCCACAATTTCACATATGTGCACATATTTGCTTGGAATATTTAGTTATTCTATCATTTCATTTATTTGCTTCTTGCATATGCTAACCTCCCCATTAACATTTAATACTTTGCATATGTGTACATATTTTTTTAGGCACAACAAAGAGAGTAAAACCTAAAAATTAGTTATTCTATCAATTCACTTATTTGCTTATTGCATATGCTAACCTCTCCATTAACATTTTTCTTGGTTTTTATCATTTGTATTTGTCTTAGTGGTTAAGAACATGTATTTCCTGTTAAGAGATCACAAAATCCATTCATACATTGTCGTGTAATGGATGGCAAAGAGATAACTTCATCCATGAATATGAAGAAAACTTGGAAATTATATCATATGTACCAAAAAGTAGAATGTGTTAATCTGATCATTTGATTGTCGAATACTGTTTGTCTTAATCTGATCATTTGATCGTCGTTAAGGTAGGTAAGCTGTAGTACAGGAAGAATTAACGAGAAATGGCCACTGGAGTTTGTTTAAAAATAGGAAAACATATTTTGTAAGTTTAAGCATGCGAGAGAAGGCGCGTTTTTTGAAGGTAGGTCACAGACTAGGTGTGATCATGTTGTTAGGGTTCATGCCTTTTTGATCTGATACCGCCGCATGTTGTTAGGATCATGCTTATTTCATACAGAAATAAGTTCTGTTATTTGTATATCTGAAGAGACTTACATGGCAGAAATTGAATCGGAGTTATGGATAAAATCTCTTGACTTCATGGATAGTCAGAGATTTAAACAGCGAAATAAAAATTTGTCCGTCCACTCACGAGAGAGGTCCAGTTATATCATGAAAATCACCTTGCTAGCATTAATTTTTTGACTCCCCAGTCATCGAATTAATGGATCGCTGCTAAAGCAGTTGGAGTGGCCCGCCTCAGTCCCTCTTTTGTTGCCGGGTACCAATCACTTCAATACCGTAGTGAATGCACAACACCGCTGAGAGAGAGCGATCCATGAAAAACATTCCGAGGACCAGAGGGTGGCAGACATTCTGAGGACCAGAGGAATCCAAGCCTTTAATTCTCATACATACTTTTCAGTTGCGGAGACATTCTGAGGACTCCAAGCCTTTAATTCTTATACCTACTTTTCAGAGCACTTGTGGACACTAGTGGGAAGCTGCCACATTTCCATCTGTTGAGAATTATTAAAAGATATATAATTGCGACTTCACTTTCCATCTATCACGGTGAGCTGGGACAGTTAGAAAGGTAAGCAGGTTTGTTTTTGTTTTACATGTCAAAAGTTTCAGAGAAAGTTGGAATTAGTGCTGCAGACGATTCTGGCGGTCGGTTCTCTCACGTTACAACCATCGGGAGATTGCAGAAACCTCTATAAACTCGGTCGCCATCCATTACCAAACTGGAATCTGACAAGTTAATGGTGGCCTTCAATGGGTGCCTGGTCGGATTTTGTTTTTTTCAAGTGTGTTTTGAGTGTTTTGTATTAAGCTCTTTCCCACTTCTTTGGACTTTGCCTGTCTAATTTAATCGGATTTTGTTTTTTTGGAGTGTTCATTCTTTATTCATTTTTTCACGTTCATATGAAGTTTTGGTATATCTATTAAGTTTTAGAGAATGTTGAAATTAAGGGAGTAAGTTAATTAGGGAGTAATCTTCTCTCCTGAGTTCAGTTTTTCACTTTTAAAAATGGGTTTAAATTCGGTCAAATTTTCAGAGGTAATCTGAGTTTTGCATGGATTAATGTTTCATGTATTTCATAACTTTATTCTAAGGGTTATGTCTCATTTTAAACCACTCAGATGTTCAAAAAATTGATCAGAATTCTAGATTAACCCTAAATTTAATAACAAATCACCAAAAAACCAGCCAAAAAAATAACTCGGAAATTACTCCTACTCCGAAATTAAGTAATCTAAACTTTATATAAAATGATTCTTTTCCTTCAATTTTTTTTTAGAAACATTTGACCAAAATCCAAAATTTTTTTGTTAGATTATAACAAAGTATTACCTAAAACAAATATTTAGATCATAGCGAAACTGTACGAATTTATTCGATGGAAAAATTGACCCCACATAATTTCACTATAAGCCAATTTCAACTCATAATGTAACTTTCCATCAAAAAAATTCTCCATTCTGAATGGATCCGAAACCACAAATTTTGAATGCTCCTATCAAGGGGCCTCCTTGAATATTAAAATCGTGAACAGTTCATTAATTGGCATGGAAGTTATCGTGTTGTGCCAAACTTTGGGTGGTGAATTTATTTTATCTCAATTCTCCAAAAGATTCTTATGTACTTAACTGTGAAACATTGAGGGCACTGGCGATCAGTATGTAAATAACTGCATTTATTACCGTACTGGACAGTATATGTATTATCACAGTATGTAAATAACTGCATTTATTACCGTACTGGACAGTCTATGTATTATCAGAGATATATGTGTATACATATCCAATGATACATATTTAGAAATAGTTTTTGAATGAATATTGCACCAGTATACTGACTAGTAGTTAAGAGAAAACATTACTATGTAGTGAATCAATTATTGGTTTACTAATGGGTGTATTCTGTCGATTGGATATATATTATTTATTGTTTAACGAACTGGATGTACTAGGTTGTGAGTTAATCATTTAGCTTATTATATGGTGTTTAATATTTTCCAGGGTTAAATATTTTGTATAGTGTTATTTAATATTGTAGTTGTGTATATGTCAATAAGATTAAAAGTTACCAATACCCATCTGCTTAGGAAAAAATGAATGCTGCTACAAGTAGTGTATAAATTGTTGGATTTGAAAGCAAATGTTACAACTAAATGTGATATAAAATTAGAGGAAACCAATATCCACCTTGCTAAATAACCCCAATATTCAATATTATGTAGCAGAATAAATATTGGTCACCCAATACTTAAATAATATAAACATTTACAAAATACTTTAATAACCTTAGGTAGAGAGGTACTTTGTCTAATTGTTTCATGTGAAAATTGACTTAGTACTTCTCAGAATTTACACTCGTTTCAAAAGGAATTTGAAGTTGTATGGTCGGATGTGATCGTGTAAACTCTCAACAGTATTTAATGCTTGCTCATTGAAAATCTCTTAATTTTAATTGATCGATTCGATAGAATTTCATTTTATTCTTTTAATGAGAAGGTATAAAATAAATGATCGTTTAATATATATATATATATATAATAGAGTTCCTACCTAGTATTCCTCTCAACAATCTTCCTCTTAGGGAGCTACTTTTACACGGTAACTTGGGAAGTCTTCTTCTCCTCCCCATAAATCCTCAAGGCCGTTCCCAGCTTTTCCCTCCGGATAGGTGGATTCGGCCTTTAACATCCATGCTTTTCTCTAAAAAAAAGAACAACTTTAACCGATTGATGATCCAATTTTAGATCCTCCAGTTTCAAAGTTCATTGTTCGAGATCCAATGCTTGTTTATGATCCACCAACAGCAGGAGAGGGAAAGGCATCATAGGCAGAGACAAGAGCATAACCCATCGAAACAATTTAAATTTTGTATAAAGGGTTTTAAGAGTATATAAAGTGTTCATATTAGTTTTGAAGCTTGCTAAATTAACAGATTATTTTGAAAAGTTTTAGGTTAAAAGTTCTATGAAATGATGATTTTTTTTGGGATATTTATTTTAAATTTGATTAGAAATTGTTGAATTAGTAGATTTGAGTGATTATTTCTGTATAATCCAAGTACCCTAGAAGTGTTTCAGCATGTTGAATTCATTTTTACATTCAAAAATGAATTTTAAACAACAAAAACAATAGTAATTCTTATAAATTTATATGAAGAAATTCTGAAAAAAAAAACATTTAGTAAAGCAGCTAACCAAAACCTAAAGTTATATATATATATATATATATATATATATATATATATATATATATATATA
>ML839834.1:59656-75869 GCA_009831015.1 Picea engelmannii | reverse complement strand
TTTTGGCCACCCTTGTAACCCTCTTGGTACCCCTTTGAGTGGTAGCACATCAGACAACACCTGTATAAGGATTGGCCTATATCTCCTAAATCCCTCCATACATAAATCGATCGGTTGCCTCACTTCTACAGTGCCACCGATAACATCACTTGGGAAGATATTATCTAGTACCTGGGTAGTTGGGTAGTATGGCTAAGGGCATGGTCTAGCCTCCTTAGTTGGTGCCCTAAGATATTGGGTCGAGTACTATTGTTGGACCCCTCACATATATCAGAGAGATATACCACAAGGAAAACCCTTGTCTGTAGAAACCCTAAATATCCTACCCCTGGGGACAGAAACAAAAAGAAAATAAAAAACAATATCTATTTCCGCACAATTGTGCCTTTTGTATTTTGGTTGCGAAATTACTACACAATTTTTTCCTGTTAAGAATTTGGGCATTTCGTCATTGCAGTAATATTCAGGCCGAAGTATAACTCCATAGGAGTAAAAAAAAAGTATAGTGGTCCTGCCAACACACTTATTTGGGACCTATCCCATTGGGTTCCTATCTTCGCCCCAATTCCAGTGATACCTATCAATTTTAACACAAATTTTTTTGTGGGCCTGACCCGTCTTTGACACCCTTATTTGGCTCCTATCCCTTTGGATCCCCCTTTTTAACCCTAATCGTAGTGGTACCTATCATTTTACACCCTTCTTCACCATGGTCCCACCCACCCCTCCAAACCCCTTTTTTTTTCCCCTATACCATTTTCCTACTCATTTGTCCAAATGACTACCACACGAGCCCATGAACTCAATGCCTTGATTGGTGACACCCACCAGAACAAGGAAGACATCAAGACTATCAATTCCAACCTTAGCTCAATCAATTCAACTATTGAGATCCTCAAGGAACAATGTTCCCACATCAAAGACCTCAAATACCTCAAAGAACACTTTTGGGACCATTCCCAAAACACTTCCTCTTATAAACAACCATCTTATCAGAATGACCATGACTCTTCCCATTACCAACGCCCTCATACTACCCACTTTTCTCGATATCTTCACCCTCCCAGAATTGAGGTGAACAATTTTTATGGATCAGATCCTATAGGTTGGGTCACCCAAATGGAACATTATTTCTCTTTGTATGGAATTATTGATGATTTAGCCAAGCTTCGTTATGGTGTCCTACATCTTGATCCGGAACGATGGAAATGGTGGCAATGGAAAAAAAAGGCATGCCAAGGGTATCTTGCTTGGACACAGTTAGTGGCCTAACTTTATGACTTCTTTGACTCTGACACCCACCATTTAGGTCGTTTGACCAAGTTAAAGCAGTCTGGGATAGTGGAAGACTTTATTGCCACATTTGATCACTTGGATTTTAGAACGGAGGGCATAACAAATGATTTCTTTAGGGAATGATTTACTAGTGGCCTCAAAGATGAAATTTTTGCCCATGTTCTCATGGCATGTCCCCATACTTGGTTGGAAGCTACTCAACGAGCCAAGGAATCCCAACAGATTGTATCCTCCCAGACCCACAAACCCTCCTTTCCTCCTCACCATAAACCAACCAATTTTTCCCCTCCTGCAACTCCCCTCAAGATCCATAAATGAAACGGGGCTGAAATGGTTGAACAACAACTCAAGGGTCTTTGTTATAATTGTGATGACAAATATTTTCCTGGGAACAAGTGTAAGGAACAAAATATTTTTATGGTTTTGAGTGAGGATATTTTTGAAGAATATGTTGTTGTTCCTCCTATGAAGGAACTACCACCACCATCTAACCTCACCCCACCCTATGACCCACTAGACATTGAACCGGTGATTTCACTTAATGACCTCAATGGCTTCTTTGCTCCCCGGACTCTCAAATTAATTGGTTACATCAAAAATAGGAAAGTCATCATCCTTATGGAAAGTGGTATCACTCATAACTTTATTCATCACCACATTTACCAAGATGTCAATTGTTACAACGGTGCTATCACTAATTTTCAAATCATGATTGACAATGGCGGTTCCATAAAATGTGGGGGATGATGTGAAAATGTGTGACTCCAAATTGGTTAGTATCACCTAAAATCCCATATGTTTTCTATAGACATGGGTGGTTGTGACATTGTTCTTGGTACCGAATGGTTACACACTCTAGGCCCCATTCTCGTGGATTTTAAGGACTTAACCATGCAATTACAATAGGAGGGACAACAATATAAGTTCCAAGGTATCACAGTTAGCTCCCCTGAGATCATCAGTTCCCATCGCATGGAAAATCTCCTCAAAAAAAATCATTCGGGAATTATATCCCAACTCCACTCCATTCATGATGTTGAGACACCTTTTTTGCATCCCAACCCCCAATATATCCTCTCCCGCCACCAATTTGTTTTTACCACCCACAAAGAACTTCCACCTTCCCATGGAGTCCATGATCATTCCATCCCTCTCATCTTGGGAAGTCTTCCTCCCAATGTTCAGCCTTATCATCATCCCTTTGCCCAGAAGAATGAAATTGAGAAAATTGTTCATGAATTACTAGAATTCGGTGTTATCTGTCCCAATACTATCCCCTATTCTTCCCATGTGGTCATGGTACACAAGAAACAACGTACTTGGTGCATGTGTCCTAATTTTTTGTGCCCTCAACAAACTCACAATCAAAGAAAAATTCCCCATTCCTGTCATTGATGACCTATTGGATGAATTAATTGGTGCTCAGTACTTCACCAAATTGGATCTACATTCTAGCTACCACCAGATCCGTAAGAAAGCAGAAAACATTTCCAAGACTAAATTTCGCACTCATGAGGGCCATTATGAATTCTTGGTAATGCCCTTTGGCTTATGTAATTCTCCTTCCACTTTCCAAAGTCTTATGAATCATGTATTTTGTCCTTTTCTCCGTCAATTTGTCTTAGTTTTCTTTGATGATATTCTCATCTATAGTAAAACTTTTCCTCCCATCTCTCCCATGTGAATCAAGTTCTTCATCTACTCTCTAAGCACCAAATTTTCCTCAAACAATCTAAATGTGCCTTTGGTGCCTCGAAATTTGAATACCTGGGTCATATTGTCGGTAAGGATGGTGTCTGAGTGGATCCTAAGAAAATTGAATCTATTCAATATTGGCCTTACCCTAAAAATATTAATAGTTTGCATGGTTTTTTGGGTTTAATGGGATATTATAGGAAGTTTGTTCAGAATTATGGAAAGATTGCAACTCCTCTCACTTCCCTCCTTAAAAAGAATGCTTTCACTTGGACTTCAGCTGCGAATCATGCCTTCCAAGACTTAAAAGATGTTATGTGCTCGACCCCTATCCTAGCCCTCCCGGAGTTCACAAAGACATTGGTATTGGAATGTGATGCTTCCGGTAAAGGAATTGGAGTCATCCTCATGCAAGATGGCAGGCCCTTGGCCTTTACTAGCAAACAACTTTCACAATGACATTTGAGCCAATCCATTTATGAAAAGGAAATGGTATTTATTCTGCATGTTTTGGATCTTTGGCTTCCTTATTTATTGGGTCAATGATTCCAAATCAAATATTATCATCAAAGTCTCAAGTATTTCTTGGAATAATGAATTTCATCCCCGACACAAAAAAAATGGGTGACCAAGCTATTTGGCTATGATTATGAAATCATTTACAAGAAGGGAAAGGAAAATGTAGTGGCCTATTCTCTTTCCCAAAAATATGAAGAAGATGAGTCCTTTTTCTCCCTCTCTTTCATTGTACCAGATTGGATCCAAGTTGTTCATCGGGAATGGTTGTAAGACCCCAAAATTTCTATCCTGATCCACCAATTGCAACACATTTATTTAGTTTCTCCAGGGTACTCTTGGCATAATGAAGATCTTCACTACAGAGGTCGCTTGTATTTATGAAAGCAATCCCAACTTAAATCCACAATGCTTCCTGAACTTCATGCCTCACCCACAATTAGGCATTCAGGGTTTACCAAAACCTATGAATGGGTCAAATGTTATTTTTTTTCCTGGGAGGGTATGAAACAAGATGTTCGCACCTTTGTGGATGAATGTGAGGTCTGTCAATGCAACAAGGAAGAAATTGTCAAACCTCTAGGCACACTCCAACCACTTTTGATTCCCCCTATTATTTGGTGATATATTTCTATGGGTTTCATTGTAGGCTTACCTAAATCCGGTAATAAGTTAGTCATCATGGTGGTCATAGATCATCTCTCCAAACATGCTCATTTTTGTGCTCTTCAACACCCATTCACAGCTGCCACAGTGACTCAAATATTCATGGATAATATATTCAAGCTTCATGGCATGCCTAATTCTATTGTCTCTGATAGAGACCCCACTTTCACAAGCAATTTTTGGCAAGAATTGTTCAAGCTACAGTGCACCCAATTGCATCTCAGCACTGCCTATCACCCCCAGATGGATGGCCAGACTGAAGTTGTCAACAAGTTTTTGGAAGCATATTTGAGGTGTTTTGCATCTAAGCAGAAAAATCGATGGGCTCAATGGTTACCCCTATATGAATGGTGGTACAACACATCTTACCATGCAACTACTCGCATGACTCCTTTTGAAACAGTCTATGGAAAAAATCCCCCATCAGTTCTCTCCTATATGCCAGGGGTCTCAAAGGTTCATGAGGTTGAAAAAAATATTACAATCCATGAGGCTATTCTTTTTGCCCTCAAAGACAATTTGGTCATGGATCAAAATCGCATGAAGCAACAAGCAGATCAAGGTCATTCCAAACACTGTTTTGTTGAAGGGGGCCAAGTATTTCTTTGACTACAACCTTATAAGGAGACTTCACTCAAAGCTCAACACTATCTGAAACTTGTGTCCAAATTGTATGTTCCTTATACAGTGCGCAGGCATGTGGGATCCGTGGCCTATCAATTAGATCTACCCAATCAGTAAAAGCTCCATCTTGTTTTTCATGTTCCCTGCTTAAAGAAGGTGATTGGAACTAAGTGCCAAAATCAAACTAGTATCCCTGAGTTGGATGAATAAGGTTCCATATGGTTGCAGTCACAAGCATTCTTGGCCCAGAGAGAGCGTCGTCTCCATCAGTGCACCATCCAGGAAGTGTTATTCCAATGGAAAGATACACCTCCAGAAGATGCCACTTGGGAGTCGGCCACCATTCTACAACAATTCCCTCATTTGTGTCCTTGAGGAAAAGGTTGTTCTTCAAGTGAGAGAGGATGTTAAGGACCTAACCTCCCTAACCCCTCTTATAGGTAGAATAATTTAATTCCATGTAATAAAGGCCAATATTAATAAGGCCTTGAAATAAGGAAGAATAAGTCAAATGTAAGAAAACCTAATAGAAGCTTTCGCTTCTAGAAGGATCTTCCTCTAGATTATTCTTTTGGATAGATAGATTTAGTGTAAATAGAAGTAAAGGGTATGAGAAATATTGTCTTGGATATTATTGTAATAGAGATCTTCTCTATTGGAGGTTTCCCCCTTAAAGAGGAAAGTGAACATTTATATCAATAATCAAAGTTCTCTTTCTGGTGTTATTCTAGTATTATTTTGGTATTTCTCTTATTATATCATTATTTCTCTTGCATTTCTAGCTTAAATATTTATGTTCTGCATACTATTTTATATCTGGAATACTACAATCAAACCCAGAACACTTTGTATTGGTCGATCGCAAAATCTGAATAGAATACAAAACTCTTCACGACTTCGAACCTTTTTTTCCTCAAAACGACCTCTTGTTGTATGAATTGATCACATCGTTGCTCCCATCAGTTCTCAATATATAATTTCGAGATCCAGTAAGCCATTCTACAAACACTTCCCCTTTAAAGAATAGGTCCGGACAACAGAACCATTTGTTGGCGTGAGATTAGAGACAAGGGTTCTCTGAATTTACCAACAAAGGTACCACTATAGTAAAGTAGTGTTGGCACTTTCAACCTTCCAAAAGGGAAGGAGGTCTCGTGCAAAGCACAGCCGAGCTAGTGTGAGAGTGAAGGGAGTCAAATAGAACACCTAGGTGGGAGTATTGCAACCCAAATATATCTAAGCATAGGAGTATAAATGATTATACACATATAGCATAACTGAAATGTAAGATTCAAATGCATAACCCATGGAAAAATTCCTCTAGTTAGTGTATTCCCAAGCATTAACTGAACGCAGATGAAGATCTTAGAATTCACACACAATTAAAAAAAAATTAGGCCCCAAATAACATTTTTCATCTTTTCATTACCCATATATCAAAGAAGAGTATACAATAGTCAGATCTCAGATGAACAGAAGATCTATAATTATATTTCATGACTGATTTGATCATAGCCTTGGAAATAGTGATAAGAGTAGATACATTAAAGATATAGTTCACAATACATAAAACCAGGGTCGATATAGCTCAAGGTTCTACAATTTAAAATCAACCACATTAATAACAACAACAACTATATGATAAACAACAAATTCCTCATCAATATCAGTAATCATAGCATCAAAAACACTATCAACATCAACATCCACAACAACCTTATCTCTTTTCATAAGTCCTTGTCTTATAGCTTTCTACGAAACTTATTGATTCTCCCATTACAACTTCATGATTTTGCATCTTCTTGGTTTCCTCTAGAAGGTTCTAGTACTTTCTATTGTTCCTTCCAGCTGGCGGGAAACTACATTTCTCATTGGCACTTTGATCTATCGCTTTCCACCGCTTGGATCCTCTACTGGTGCGTTGTGTTGTTCCAAAACACACTCTAACTGCCGCAAAACTGGAACTTTCAAAACCGAGGGTCCAACAAAATCTTTCGTTATGCATCAAAGAACTTCATGGGAAGTCCTTTGATGTATATCATAGATCTTGGTATGGAAAGTGTTGATGCTCATTCAGAGGGGAAAGAGGAAACTCCTCTGGTGCATCGGAGGAGTTGGAAACAACTCGTGTGAAACAATTTCTTTTCTATGGCCATTAGAAAAGTTTGAAGAAACTCCTCCAATGTACATCGAAGGATTTTGGGTTAACTCCCCCGATGTAAATTTAGGGAGTTTTCATCAACTTATTTGAAAATCAAAATTTCAACTTAAACTTTTTCTCAAGTGCTCCAAATAGAAAGATGTACTCTTGGTTGCTAAGTGAAGTTTGAAGAGCGCATTTAGAGTAGGAGTAATAATCCATTAAAGATTCTTCAAAAATCGTAAAATACAAGAGGCTCCATTTTCTTGGAAAGGTTTATCAAATAGATTACAAGAAAAATGAGGGTTGTATTGCATGTCACAAAAATAGTGACACGCAAGGAGAAGCCTTGAATCTCTATAAAATGGAAACCAAAAACAAACCTTTGGGGGGGGAGCATTATCATGCATAATTGAAAAGAGAAAAAATAGGTCCCATAGCTCAGGTTTCGACGAGAGAAGGTTTGTATGATACAAAGGGGAAGTTAGGACCACATCTTATAACATATTGTCTCTTAATGTGTACTTATTTATATAGAAATGACCAAGGGGAGGAATAAGGAGTATTACAGGGAAACAAAACATCAGGAATGTTGAAAACAAAAGTTTTGATGCATTTCTCATGTGTTTCTCTGCTTCCAATGAGCGTCCATAGCCCTGATGGAGTCACCCCGGTGCCACAAGTGTTTCTCCACTACCAAAGAGTGTCCATAGGCCCGAAGGAGATACTTGAATGTCCCAAGTGATCTAGAATTCCTTTCACCAAGCCTTTACCTCTTTATTTTAATTATCTTATGCTTAGAGATAGGTGGATGGGAGGATTCTGGTTTTCCTTCTAAGGCACTAGGGATGACACATGTGAGAGTGAGAGTTTCCAACTTGATTGTATATGAGCGAACTCCATGAGTAATGTTCTATGGAATACTAAAAATGTCTATTCTCAAACCATTCCCTCTTAGTCCAAAATATTTATAAATATATTCTTAGGATGAGTCATCGGTTCCTTGCTTTGTTGCATTTAATTGCATGATGTTCACATATTGATGAGCTATGTTCCACTACTGCATATAACTTAAAGTGATGCACGTCATAGCTATAAAACTAAGGATGGGTTGTGTCTAGAATCTAGGTTATAGATTTGTTAAGATATCGGCATCGAAAGTGCTACAATTTAGAAGAATGTATAGGACTAACCATTCAAGAATTTGAGAGATTCAAGGTGACAATTTTATAAAGAGGGGAAAAGTTAAAGCCTAAAAATTTAACAAACTAGAAAAACGGAGTCTAAAAAATAAACAGAAATCAAAGTAAAAACTGAGTAGGAAATGAAAGTGAAATAAACGTTTTATTTATATACAAGGAGAGAGATTCCATGGATGCTCGTTGATGTAGTGTTTCAATATTTGTCCATTTACGGGGAGGAGGTCATATTTCCCTTCAAGCATTTTTTAACTGGAAGGTTCCTTGGCTAATTGTTTCTTTGATCATAAAGGGCCCAAGCCATAATTGTTGGAATTTTGAATTTTTTCCTTTATCCTCATGCGGTTTGTCCCATTTGAGGACCAAATATCCAACTTGGAAATATTTCTCACCAGAAAACTTTTTATCAAACCAGCGCTTAATGGTCTGTTGATGGGTTTCATTTTTCTTTTACCTTGGCACTATTTTCTTCTAAGTTCAATAAGGTATCAATACATATTTGGATGACGGGACATTCTCTCCTGCGATATTGTTGGGTGAGTTGCAAGGAAGGAAGGTAGATGTTTGGAGGTAGAATAACTTCTTTCCCATAGTGTTGAAGGAAAAGCTCCCTGTGGACAGGTAGATCTCCTCTTGAGAGATAGACTCTTAACTCTTAAGACAGAAGATGCTTATCATGGACACTAACTTCCTTTTAGATCTATATAAACTGATGTATGAGGAGGAAGGAGAGAAGAAGTACCTTTTACCGACGTTTGTCACTGCACGCTCCAAGTTGAGCTCTAATATTTTGCTCCTCGATAAGCCCTGTAGACAAACAATAGAACAACCACTTCCTACTCTACTAACATTAGCTTGAAAATAGACCTATCTATTAGAGACAAGTTCATGTGAGATCAAACACAAACTAGAAAGAAACAGGCCAAGTGTGTCATATTAATGAGAACAATGACGGAAGTAACTTACAACCATAGATGCGAGTGCAACAGCTTCATCAAATCCCCTTTGTCTAACCCTTGCTCAAAATATCCATGATCCAGATGACAGCAACTTCACTGATTACTCTCCTCCAGTTCACTGAGTGTTTCCTATGAGATCATAGGTTTCATGCTTCTAATTCTTCCCCCTTTCCACCATGATAGAGCCTGTTTATATAGGTTTAGAGAGGCCTAACCTCTTGAGGTATCTTTAGGGTAAGTTGAGGATTTTCCTCCTTGAGTTAGGGATCTTCCCTAAGATCATGGATGAACCAGGAATTCGAATTCAACTACCTTCCAAGATTGAAATATCTTCCCCTTATTCTCCTCAACAGACCAACTCCTGCCCAGAATAGGCAGTGCTCCTTCAAAAGGGCCATCAGAGTGTTATAGCGCTCCCTAGTAGGCTTTAAGGGGGCGCCAACACTCTTAAAATCAATAACACTCCTCTTACAAGACTGTTCAGTGCTATAACGCTCCCTAGCAGTTTAGAGGGGAGCGTTAGTGCTCCTAAGAGAGATATATGGGATCGCTCTCTTCTAAAACCCTAGATTCAGTGATTCTTTCAGGTGGCAAGAGGTACTTAACTTCAATTAACCATTCCTCTTCCTTCAAATCAAGTGTTTGAGACATTTTAAGTGTCTCCTTAGTGTCGTCATAAGTATGATATAGGAATCATGGCAGTATGCTTTTCTTGACACTTGCGACACTTGTGAGCAACATGCGACACTTGCGACACTTATCAAAGCAAGTAATGTTGATGTGTAACACATAGACAAGAAAACACAAAGAAGTCCCTATTGAGGCCTTGGGGGTGATGTGATCGTCCTAGAGGGAATTGGGTAAAGCATTATGCCAGTTTCTCTCATGATCTACCATGGTTCACTTAAGGATTCGGATTAGGTTCGTGTTTGTGGACTCAGCGAAACCATTTCTTTGAGGGTAATAGTTGGTTGTGTATTTCAAAGTAATCCCCTTTTCCAAAGCAAACTCGGACAATTTTAGTGATGATAAATATGTTTCATTATAAAAAACAAGAGAGTTAGGA
The DNA here is from genome assembly GCA_009831015.1 of Picea engelmannii. Lineage (NCBI taxonomy): Eukaryota > Viridiplantae > Streptophyta > Pinopsida > Pinales > Pinaceae > Picea > Picea engelmannii. The sequence goes on along the minus strand of ML839834.1, from coordinate 65,708 downwards.
ATTCTAAACCTAGTGATAATGTGTTGTTCAAGGAAATCCATTACTACTTCATCATTTACTTTAGTATGCGTTATCGCTTCAGTCCAACAAGTGAAATAATCAATGGTAGTTAATATGTACATGTGTTGCTTGGAAGAATGAGGATTGATCTCACCAATAATTTCCAACCCCCATTTTTCAAAGGGTTCTTTGAAAGAAATAGTTTGAAGTAGAATAGTTTCCTTATACTCTCTCCCTGCAGATTTTTGGCGCGTATCACGGCCTCGTAAATATGCATGAGAGTCCTTGAACAGTGTAGGCCAGTAGTATCCAAATATAAATATTTTGTGAGCTATTGTATCTCTTGAAAAAATGGCCTCTTGATGGTCCATCATGCATGTCTTTAAGGGATCTATTAGCATTTGGTTTTTTGAGGCATTGAAGTAGTACTCCATCATAGTTCTTTCAAAACAAAATGCCATGCACTGGGTAATATTGTAAATATTTCAATCTGAGTGCCCTTTTATACTTGGCATTGAGGTGCTCTAGAGTTGTATCATTTTGAATGTGATACTTGAGACCATTATAATATGAGTCTTCAATAACTAGAATGTAAGGAACCTATTGTGTATACATATTTGGTTCCTCTTTCCATCCATCTTATTCTTGATTTTCATCACCTTTATCTTATGTCGCTAATTTTTAAAGGCATTGACCTTTAACAATGTTGGTTGGTTTAAATTCCACATCATATTCTTGCAGGGTTTTCATCCAGTTACCTCGTCTCTCCCCCAACTCGCTTTGAACAAAAAGGGATCTGACCTATGGATGAGGGATGATGAATTTCATGTGGTTCTTCAAAATGTAAGGTTTGAATTGTTTGATTTCTTTGTGGAAATCAAAGGCTTGCTTATTCACCGATGGATAGTTCAGTTTAGTGCCTTGTAATCCAATGCTCAAGAGTGCAATAGAGTATTGATTTCCTTGTTCATCCTTCTATGTGAGAATTTTTGTGAGGGAATGATCATATGAATAGGTGTATAACAAGAAGCCCTTTGTGAAATTTGGACTTCGTAGGGACAGTGCAACGGCTATATAGGCTTTGATATTTTCAAAATCCTCTTTCTCAATAGATGTCCATTTGAATTGAACATCTTTCTTAATCATTTGTTGAAGTGGTTTAGTGATTTTGGCAAAGTATGGAACGAATATTCTTACAAAGTTGATCTTGTCGAAGAAATACTGCATCGAATTCTTGTTATGCGGTGGAGGAATTTGCATAATAGTTTTTGTTTTTTCTGGGTCCACCAAGATTCCATCTTTGGAAATCACATTCCTTATTAGTGTACCTTTTGAAACAAAAAAAAAGTAGTATGTTTGGGATTCAATGAGATACCATACTTTCTACATCATTCAAATATTGGTTTCATGTGTTTTGAGTGATCTTCCCTTTTCTTTAAATAAATCATGACATCGTCGAGGTACACCACCATGATTTGACTGATTAATCCTTTGAAATCAATATCCATATCCCTTTGAAATGTAGCACCTGTGTTTAATAAACCATAGGGAATCCTTCTATATGTGTATGCTCCCCATTTAGTTTTGAATGTGGTTTTCAATCAATGTAGTTCTACCACGAGAACCTAATTGCATCTTGAAAACCTGTCCAATAGAGAGAACCTCTTAGAGCCAGAGACGAGTTGCAAGATATGTTCCATGGGGGGAAATGGGTAGTTATCTTTGTCAAAATCCTAGTTCAAGTTCTAGAAATCTATGCATATCCTCATTTATCCTGACTTCTTTCCAACAGGAACCATATTTGACACCCAAGTTGAATGATAGACCTTGAAAATGATTCAAGTGTCTAACAGTTTCTTAGTTCCTTCTAGATAAGTGGTTCAAGAGTTGGATGTATCTTTTAGATATTTTGCTAGAATGGCTTGACACCTTCTTTAATTGGGATCACATGTTGAATTTTTTGGGCATCATAAGTCTTTAGATCGTCATAATTCCATGCAAACACATCGTGGTACTTCTTGCACAACTATATAAATGTGTTTTTTTCTGCCTCTAAATAGTAGGTTCCCGGGTTGAAATACTTGAGTTTTTCATAGCTCCCTAGATTGACTAGAAAATGAATCATGGTTGATTTGTTTTTATTTGGATTATAAGGTCTTATAAACTTAGTTTTTAAGTCAAATATATTCTCGAGTGTCAGGACATTCTTTGGGATGCAATTAGATTTTTCTTTGCTTGTCTCTTCCCGATAATTCTAAAGATCTTGTTGATGAGTTTCATTGTCCATTACACAATCTTGGAATGTGTATGAGCTGGTGAGGAAATTGATAATTTGAGTATCATTATTGAATACTTTCCAGTTCTTGATGTTATCTAGTATTGAAGGCCTAAGAATTATTTCAATGGAAAAAACAGCATTAAGAGGCATGAACCTAGATGTTGCATTGACCAATATATTTGTGTCATTATTTTGATTACGAGGTATAGAATTAATATTAAATGCATCGAAAGAGTAGAGAAAATTATATACCTCTTGTTCATATGCCTTAAGATGCAGTGATAGGAAATGAATGGTATTTCTTACCTATCGAACGATTATTTCTAAATCACCAAATACTTTGAGGAACTTCACCTTATGATTGATGGCCTTTTTTAGACCTTGGACTAAGGCTTCATATTTTGCAGTGTTATTGGTGCATTCAAATTCTAGGTGACAGGATATGGGTGTCTTAGGTTGTTCAGGATCGATCAATACACATCCTACCCGGACTCGTTGTGACCTGGAGCCATCAATGAACATGGACCACATGTTAGAAATCTTGGTTTTGTTATTTTCACTAAAACCTAAGTTAGTTAATATGGTATAGGTGTTGTTGATGCATGTTATTAAACCTTTCAAATGAAGACAAATTTCTTCACATTCCTGAGTCCATTCAAACTTCACACCCTTCTTTTGTAGAGAAGTTATAAGATGTGCAATATTTGAAAATCCTTTGATAAATATCCTGTAGTAGCATGCAAGTCCCATGAATGACCTAAATTATGTGACATTCCTTGGGGTTGGCCACTCTTTAATGGTTGAGATATTATATGGGTCCATTACTGTGCCCTCCTTCGAGATAACATGACCAAAGTAATGGATTTGTTTCTGATAAAATGAGCACTTTCTCAAATTTGCATGAAGTTGATGCTCCCTTAATTCTTGAAGCACCATATGTTGGCAAATGTTTAACAGGTAGCGTATGCTTTTCATTGATGGAAAGTACAACAGTGAAGAAGGCATGAGTATAGGAAGAATGTAACAGACAGGCATTAGAAGCAGTTTGGGAAGACACTGTAGGAAGAATGTAATAGACGGGCATCAGAAGCAGTTTGGGAAGACACTGCAGAGGATGGTTGGCATGCTTTATAGGCAGTATCAGAGTGTGCATCGATGGAAAAATAGGAACAACGTAAGCTTAGGAGAAATTAGCGCAAAGTCGAATGCAGTGCGTAGGTGTGCACCAGGGATGAGGTTAACTCATGGCTAAAGCTTAAGGGAGATAGCGTACTTAGGATCACAGGTGGATCAAAGGTCGAGGCCTTTGACACTTAGAAATTCTTCCAAGTAAGGAGGATGCGTAAGCTTGGAGGAGAAGCATCAGTGATTGTTGGATCCCATCCCGAATTCTCGATGACCGTCAGATCTCAAATATGGAAAAGAGGAGCGTGCAGATATGGAGGATAGATCTCGGGCGTTAGATCTGAGCATAGGGTCCGACCACTGTTGGATCAAGGAGAACCTGCACATTGTTTAAAGTGAAAGGAGTAGAGGGCTCACAAAATCCTGAAAGAAGGAGGACCGTCCATATTCAGGCAGGACACGTGGGGATAATTGTCAGTTCACTGACTGGAGAGTTAAAGGAACGATGTTCCCTAACCTCTCAAAATCTCGATACCTAAAATCGCGATTTAATCTCAGCCGTCAGATCAATATCAGATCTGGACCATTGAATCCAAATCCATATCGAAGTTTCATGAATCGCGACATGGAGAAACAAGAAAACAATGCAACAAGAATGTCGAAATTGTGATTCAATCGCAGTCGTTGAATCAAGATCAGATTTGGACCGTTGATCCAAGACCATTTCGGGGTTTCGAGGATCAGGTGTTGGAGATGTCAAAGAATATTAACATCAAGAATATCGATATCGCGATATGTGAAATCGCGACATAATCGTAGTCGTCAGATCAAGATGTGATCTGGACCGTTGATACGACTCCATTACGGAGTTTCGTGGATCGGTACTTTGAGGTGACAAAAACACTAAATGTCAAGAGTGTCGAAATCACGATGTGTGAAATCCCAACTGAATCTGAACCGTCAGATCAAGATGTGATCTGGACCATCGACCTGACTCATGTCAGCATACCACGTTATCTAGGAACACGTGGCACAACCAAGTAATGACAAGTGTCAGACTGATTCAACATTTCAAGCACATGTAAGTCACGAATCAGAGTGACACGTGGAAGTATTCAACACGTGTCAATCCATGTGTGATGTCAACAGATTTACACCACTCGGGAGATGGACAGATGTCAGAGGACGAGGAGGGGCTAAAGGGAATGAACCTTGTCACACGGTTAGGTGGAGAATGATACAAAAGGTGACACGACAGGAGTGGGGTCCTTCGTCAATACCCCACCNCCCCCGTATTAAAGGAAAAAAGGAAAAGGGGGTCCGAAATCGCTTGAGCGCCATTGATCTAGGCACTCTAATTTTAGTCGCTCGAGAGATGCACGCCCAATTCTGGACCCCCCCCCTCCGCTTAAAGGTAGAATGTAAGGGGGCTCCGGAATCCAATCCCAACTGTAGATCTGGGAGCACAGATTCTGGCCATTTAGATTTGTTCGCTGCATATCCAAAAGGTGCATTTGTGCCCCAACTTAGAAAGTCAAGATTAATAAACTTCATCCAACGGAGCAGATAAACCTGAAGGAGATCGAAGGGCTACTGATGCACGACACAGTGAAACTGCTAGAAACCATTGATTGCATCTACTAGAGAATTCGAAGAGACCTTCGTGTGATCGCCAGAGGAGATGAAGAGTCTCCAAGCTTTGTCCAATGAAGGAAGACTATTCTTAGAAGGGATTGACAGATGGATGAGTGTTGAAGCCTGTAGCTGAAATAGAGAGGGTGAGCTCGACTGTAACAAAGAAGATGAAGAGTCTCAACTGCTAGAGAGAAAAAGGAATCTTAGCATAACACCCAGTGATGTTGAACGCGTGGGAAAACCGCCAGAGAAGTTGAAGAGTTACCATGATGATCAGGCAGAGCACTCGAGAGGTGGAGGATATCGATGTGGTGTGAGTATGCAGAGGATTGCATGCATTGCATGCACAAGGTGCACAAAAGCTATAAGTACACAGTACAGAGAAGAGATGTGGTTGTGGTTGCTATTGGAGTTGTTGTGGTCGATGTGTAGAAGGATTCAAGTGTGAGCAAGGAGGCAGAGCGCAGGAGTAGAGATGCATGGTAGAGGAAGGTTGCATCAAAGGGACATGGTGCAGAGAGTATAAATGGTAGAAGAATAGAGAGCGTAAGTCAGGCGTGCAGGAAGGCAGTGAGGCAGACAGAGCAACAAAATGCAGCAGAATAGTGATGAGTCTGGTAAGCCATTGTTGAACATTATATCACTGTAATAAATTTCAGTAGAAAAGATTTATATTTCAGGGTGGAAGGGAGGTGCTAGGGAGGACTGTTGTCCTCATAGGTTCAAGTGGGTGCTTGAACACAAGGAGTTGTAGCTTCCATCTGGTTGCAGCTAGTGAAACCAGGGTGGCAGGGTGGTGCAAGGGAGAAATCGTGTTCTCTGTTATATAGGTAGGTGCCTGTATGATTGAAAGTTGGTGCTTCCGTCCAGCTGGTGCTGGAAACACTCAGGGAGTTGGTGCTTCCTTCTAGTTGGTGCTAGAGAAACTAGGGAGTTGGTGCTTCCTTCTAGTTGGTGCTAGAGAAACCAGGGAGTTGGTGCTTCCTTCTAGTGGGTGCTAGAGAAAACAGAGAG
>ML839834.1:33288-49532 GCA_009831015.1 Picea engelmannii | reverse complement strand
CAGCACCAGTTGCAGTGCCAACACTAGTTGCAGTACCAGTTGCAGTGAAATTTTATGTGAAGTATTGGGACTAAGTTTTGGTTATCCTAGTGCACCCTAACCCAACGCATCTCCTAGTGTCCTCAGCCAACAAAAACGTCAATTATGATTTTTTGGGTCAAATTCAAAGGTTGACTTTTGGTCAAAATTTGATTTTTGTGGTCAAAGTTGAAATTTCATGGTTTATAGATTTTTCTAATCATTAAACCTTTTTTATTCAGTTTCTAGCCTCTTCTTGTCAATATGGTGTCTAGTTTCATATTAGAAGACAAGTTGAATGATACTAGAAATTTCAAAGGTGTGCACTTGTATATTCTTTTCAAGTTATATCATCCAACAAAGCATGAGTGTGTTTGCAGGGGATGTACAAGAGACCTTGTCCAAGCAGTGATTTTGAATTCAACGCATTCAAAGGAACAAGAACACCCTCCCTAGCAGTGAAGACTCCATGTTTGATTATTTAAAAATTGATATGTCTCTAGTTGTTATGGAATTTTTATGAGATGAAGTTGATCTCCCTTAAGAGACGTTCTTGGTTACTGACCTAGACTCTAGGCAGGATATGTTCCATGGATGATACCATGGAGATTTTTTTTTTATTGTTTCTTGTTCTAGGAGAGACATAAGAAATAAATATGAGAGGAATTCGATGATCAAGAAGAATCAAACATAGTTTCATGACACTTTGTAGAATGAAAAAGGGCATGTAGTAGACAGAATCATGGTCTAAGGATTCTCTCAGATAGAGGGAGTTGGCTTCAAAGTTTGACATGAAGAATATTTCCATAATTCATCAGAGACGTGGTTTAGGAAGGAGCAATTAGGCTCCATCACTTATCCACAGATGAGAAGATATATGAAATTTGCACTAAGTCTCTATTTGGGACAAGCTTGGCAGGAATGCAAATATTTCCCTGGCGGAGTATTGATTATTGCAACATTGTGTCGATATTCCAAGATTGATCAAATGGACTTGATCATGTGGGAATAGGCCAATATGTAATCTTTGAAATACTGAAGATTTGAGTTGATACTAGATCTCCTATGTGTGAATTGCATCGGGCCTTGAAACTCTCATGAGTAGGTGACTATCCCCGATAAGCATCGGTCCAAATCTATCTCCATAGGAACTAGGTTATAGACCAGGGGAGATAGGGAACATCTACATATGTATTATATGTGCCCCAACATAGTCTTTGACGTGTTGAATACTCGAGGTGCTTGAGGTGAAATTCCACATGTCTAATAGCATCGAGTTGAATGCATTCACAGAGTGATCCTACGAGAGGATCACCATGAGGTGTTTGTGGCTTCGATGTGGTCATAAGTCTTGTCATGGGACAATAAAAACCTGAGGTTCTAGACACACATGTCTGATAACATTGAGTTAAATGCATTCACGGAGTGATCCTATGAGAGGATCAACTATGAGGTGAATGTGGCTCCGATGAGGTCATGATTATTGTCATGGGACAAGAATGACCGAAGGTGCTAGACACATGGTGGTGGAGGTGGATCATAAATATAGCTAAATGAGGCTCATGGACATTACGTATTATCTATGACAGAAGAATACCAAGAACATGTACGGTGATATGTTTTTATGATTGCTACCATATGATGTTCATAATAATGATGATACTTATGATGGTACTACTATTGAAATACTGTAAATTCGAAGAATATTTTAATTAAATTTGAGTTATTATTTTATATATCAAATCCCCTTTTGTGGATTGATCAAGTCAGGTCTTGTATAAGATTAAATCCCCTTTTGTGGATTGGTCAAAATGTATTTGTATAGTGGTATTTGTAAAGTCAGACCCTAGTATTTATAAAGTGGTTTTAGCCACTTCTAGGAGAAGTCGGATCAACCAAGTGAAGAGACACAACCCTAGATCCATCTCACACTTGTATTTATATGTGAGGTTGGTGTCTCATTTACACACACTCACTCACTCATCTAGTGCACATATCATGAAGGCAGTTGTAGTTGCAGGAGGAAGGAGAAGAGAGGTACATGATCAATATTGGTTTGTCTTTGGTGTTTTGGTCTTACTCTTGGCATTGTATTTCCAATCTATTTTTGAGGAAGTTTTTCTAGGTTTTCTCCCCCATGAGGGTTTCCTGGGATAAAATGTTGCATACCTTGTGATTGTGTTTCTTTCAATGATCCTCTGTATACTGTTGTTTTGGAAATGCATTGAATGCTCATGTAATTTGGAAATAACCTAATAAAAATAGTAAAAACTTAACATGGTTTTAGAGCTTGACTGAATAGAGCATCTTTCACTGGGTATCTAGACATCATTGTTGTCATACAAGAAAATTAGGGCTTTTACTAAAGAGGAATTTTTGACCAAAAACCACCTTGGGAAGTGTACCCTACCCTAGGGCATATTTTGACATCTTGAGTGAACTTTTTCACTAGTTGGATTCTCCGAAAAGTAAAACCCTAATTTTGACTGGTACCAGAAAACTGAAAAACCAAGAAACCAGAACCAGTACCAGAAGTACCAGTGAAAAATTGTGCAGGTCAAGTTTCAAGGAGTAAAACTTTGAATTTTCTTAAACAATCATCTCCAGCAAACTCGCCTCAGCCCATCGCATCCTGATAAGCTCAGTTTCATTTTCTGAGCGCTTTCATTTTCTTGTCATTTCTTAGCTCCAAGTCAAGATGTATGCAAGCACCAAGCTTGTTGACAACCTAGAAGGCGTGGAAAATTTTCATTCCTGGAAGTACATAATTCGACTCATTCTTGAAGAGAATGACCTTGCAAAATTCATAAAATAAAATGTACTGAAACCCGAAGAAAATGCAACCAAAGAGAAGTACAAGAAGGATATGATTAAGGCTAAAAGAACAATTGCAGATTCCATTAAAGACCACTTGATCCCTCAAGTGTCTTCTAAGAATAATCCAAAATATATGTTTGATGCCCTAACTAGAATGTATGAAGGAAAGAACATCAATCGGAAGATGAAGTTGAGAACCCAACTCAAGAATACAAAGATGAAAAAAGGAGAAACAGTTCAAGACTATTTCTCTAGGGTTTCTCAATTCAAGGAATAGTTATAGGAAATTGGAGACAACTTAGATGAAGATAAACTCGTGATGATAACTCTTAATTTTCTCACAAGACCTTGGGATGCCTTCATCCAAACTATTTATGCAAGAAAAGAGAAACTCCAATTTGATGGTTTATGGGAAGAATGTGTTCAAGAAGAAGCAAGAGTGGCCAACTGATAAGTTGTCCTATTAAGAGATAAATATCAAGCCCTAGTTTCTCATGCTAAGGGTGGAAAGGGACAGTCTCATTTTCAAAAGGAGATCTGGTTTTATAAAGAGTCTCACTCTCCAAAGAGATTCCAGAAATAGCATAAGGGTCAAAGAAAGGGAAAAGATTTATCCTCCTACCAATATTATCATTGTGATAAGATGGGACACATTGCTAAGAATTGTCCTGTAAGAAGGGAATAATACAAAAGGAGAAATAACAAAAGACATCATGCCCGTGCAACTGAAGATGATGATCCACCCAAGAAGTTATCTCAAGAAGAGATTGAATAATATGTGTTGTTTTTCGCTCTCTCAAGGTCTGTGAAACCTGGAGAGGATACTTGGCTCATAGAAAGTGGTGCCTCTAAGCACATGATAGGTCAAAAGAACACTCTCTCCGGCCTTATAGAAAAGGACTCCTCCCAGAAATTTTCACTTGGAGATGATTATCAGTACCCTATCAAAGGAATGGGAGAAGCCACCTACAAACTTGATTCAGGAACTCCAATGAGAATGGAGGATGTACACTATGTACCAAGTTTGAAAAAGAACTTACTTTCTATTTCAACCCTAGATAAGAAAAGTTTCAGGGTTGCATTCATATATGGTAAATTTCTTATGTGGTCTAAAGGAAAAACTATAGAAGATGCAGTTTTTATTGGAATAGAAGAAGATGGTTTGTACAAGTTAAAGGGTCACTCAAATGTAGCCTTGACTCACTCTACCAAAAATCCTTGTGAAATTTGGCATAGAAGACTAGCTCACATTAACTACAAATCCTTACCATATGTAAGAAAGGTAGTTACAGGTTTACCAAAACTAAAGGTTGATCATGAAGATGTATGAAAGGGATGTGCACAAGTAAAGAACATAAAGAATCATTTTCCAAAGAGAGGCAGTAAAGAAGAAGGAATTTTGGAACCTGTCCACTCAGATGTATGCAGTCCAATGCCATCAACCTCTCTAAGAAGGTATGTCCATATGTATATTGTATTGATGATTACTCTTGTAATACTTGGTTTTATTTCTTGAATTCAAAAGATGAAGTACTTGGAAAGTTCAAAGAATTCAAAGCCTTGGTAGAAAACCTCTCCAAAAGGAAAATCAAGATACTCGGGATAGGAAATGGAGGAGAGTACACTTCAAATGAATTTTTAATTCTTTACAGAGATGCTAGGATTAAGAGGGAGCTCACCACTCCCTATAATCCTCAACAAAATGGTGTAGTAGAAAGAAAGAATAGAATGGTTATAGAAGTAGTAAAGAGTTATTATTCACGATCAAGATATTACAATGCACTTATGGGATGAAGTAGAAAGAACAACAATATATGTCCAAAATAGATTATCCCATAGTGCACTTGGATTCAAAACTCCCGAAGAAATGTTCATCGGAAAGTAGCCAGAAGTAATTCATCTCAAAATATTTGGTTGTCCAGTATTTGTACGCATTCCAAAAGAAAAGAGAACTAAGTTGGATCCTTCAGGAAATAAGGGAATAGTTGTTGGATATTGTGAGGTCTCTCAGGCCTTCATAATTTACATACCAGGTTACCAGCATATTGAGATCAATAGAGATGTAACCTTTGATGAAGATGTAGCACTCAAAAGATCAAGGAAATGTCATCTTGAAGAAGTATATGAATAATAACATGTATCTTTTAGAGTTGTAGAACCTGTGAAGGAAGTTACAGTTACCCCCGATGATGAGATTCCAAAAGATCATGATATGATAGGATCTCAAGAACCTCCCTGTATCATGATCTCTCACAAGAGAAAGCCAGCTTGGGAAAAATAACTTATTCAAGATGCAGAGAATTATGGTGCCCCAGAAGGAACCATAAGACAAAGCAATAAACCTAAGACATTCTCCAGCTATGTGGGCTTGATGTGTGATCTCGTATAAAAGGAACTCATTTTCTTTGAGGAAGTCGTTCAGAAGAAAGAATGGATGGACGCCATGATAGAAGAATACTAGCCCATTATGAAGAATGGTGTATGGGAAGTAGTTCCTAGACCAAAGAAAAAATATGTGGTATCTTCCAAGTGGATATACAAAATAAAACATACAACAGACGAAAGTATTGAAAAACCTAAGGCAATATTTGTGGCTCATGGATTTTCTCAAAAGGAAGGTATTGACTATGAAGAAATATTTTCTCCTGTAGCCAGATACACTTCTATCATAACCATCATATCTCTTACAGCCAAAATGAAGTGGAAGTTGCACCAGATGGATGTGAAAACAACTTTCGGAAATGGTGTTATTGAATAAGAAGTGTATATAGAACAACCACAAGGGTTTGAAGTTGAATATAGAAAGACTCATGTTTGCAGGTTGAAGAAATCTTTGTATGGGTTGAAGCAATCTCCTAGAGATTGGTATGGCAGAATTGATAGTTTCCTGACAAGCTTTGGCTTTACCAAGAGTAAATTTGATTCTAACCTATAATTCAAGGTTATGAATGATGAGCCAGTTATGTTTCTACTATATGTGGATGATTTAGTCTTGACGGGAGAAGAAAATCTCATCACATATTGAAAGAAGAAGCTCGTTGCAGAGTTTGAGATGAAAGACCTAGGCTCAATGCATTATTTCATAGGTCTTGAAGTTTGACAGAGCCTAGAGAAGACCTTCCTTAACCAAGGAAAGTATCCATTTGAAATATTGAAGAGATTTGACTTGTTAGAATGTAAAGCCATGAACACACCCATGGAATCAAATTTTAAGTTGTTGGTTGATACTTCGACAGAGTTGGTTGATGCCACTCTATACAGACATATTATTGGATCGTTGATGTATCTGACGAATACCAATTCAAATATATGCTTTGTTGTGAACACCTTGAGTCAGTGTCTGGTGAATCCCAGACATGTTCATCTTGTAGTTGCAAATCATGTGATGAGATACCTTAAGGGTACATTGGATTATGGTCTTTGCTGTTGTAATATACCAGATATAAAAAGTATGCAGAACAAAAATAAAATGCTAGAAATGGCAGAATAACAGTAATATAACCAGCATAATCTCCACAATAACACAGAAATTATATAAGAACAACAACAGAAATAGCACTTTGATTCGGAAAGCAATGTTCACGAGCCTCTTCGAGGGGGAAACCTCCATTCGAGCAGCGCTCTGTTACAATAATCTCCAAGCTAGGGTTTTCATACCCTCGACCCTTATTTATACTAAATATGTTTATCAAGAGAAGCATCTAGTGGAAGATCCTTCTATAAGCAGAAGCTTCTATTAGGTCTTCTTACATCTGCCTTATTCTATTTTATTAAAAGGCCTTATTAATATTGACCTTTATTACATCCGAATATATTGATCTACCTATGTGCGGGTTAGGACCCTAACAGTTGCAGTGGAGATCATGACTTCATATTGTATGGTTATACTGATTTAGATTGGGCTAGAAGTGCTTCAAACAGAAATATCACTTCAGGATGTTGTTTCATTTTAGGGTCATCCATGACTTCATGGAAAATCAAGAAGCAATCCATTATTTCTCTCAGCACAGCAGAAGCAGAGTACATGCAGCATGTTTCTCTAGTTATGAATCCATATGGCTTCAGAATTTTTTGACATATTTGTTCGATCTGGAGATGGAATCCACTGTAATTCTATGTGATAACCAGAGATGTATAAAGATGAAGGAGAACCCAGTGTTCCATGATAAGTCGAAGCACATAGATATCTGTTACCACTACATTCATGATATGGTGCAAAGGGGAGTTGTAAAGCTCCAATATATTGGCACAAATGAGCAGGTTGCAAATGTGTTGACCAATCCTCTATCTTGTGTGAAGTTTGAGTAATTCCGAGACAAGATTGGTGTAGTCTGAAAGGACCTCCATAAAAAGGGGGAGTGATGTTGATGATACTATGGTATCTTGACCAACAATGGGTAGATTTGTTAGTATTTTGTATCCTATGGGATTGATCATCCCTAGAAAGATCCCGAAGGTCCAGTAAGGATGGTCTGTCAGAGTACATTTGCATGTATGTGCCAACTATGGTAAGTAGTGGTAGCTCCATTAGGATTTTATATCCTAGGGAATATGATGATTCTTGGGAAGATCTCAAAGGTATGGTAAGGACGGTCTACCAGAGTACCACATGGTAGCTTGTTAAGATTTTATATCCTAGGGAATCTTATGATTCTTGGGCAGATCACGAAGGTCTGATAAGGACAGTATGTCAGAGTACCACAAATGTTGTTGATGCACCTACCTCATTCTATTGCCACATGTTGATTATTATGTTCCAACCTCATGTTATTGTTGATGATGTTATTCCATCTTTGTGTTGTTGATGATGATGTTACAACGTCATGTTGTTGATGATGTTGTTGTTCAAGCTTCGTTCTATGAATGTTGATGTTTCAGCTTCATGTTGATGATGACGATGATGTTACTCCATCTCCACGTTGTAAGCAATGATGATATTGATGATGAGAAAAAATTTCGATGATTTATAGATGTGACAGTCAATGTTCCAGATGTTGATGATGATGTTGCCCACTCCTTCTCTTGATGATTTTGTATTGATTCATGATAGTAGAATACCATTCCCGTTAAGGGAGAGTGTTGAAATATTGTAACTTCGAAGAATATTCTAATTATATTTGAGTTATTATTTTATAGATCAAATCCCCTTTTTTGGATTGGTCAAACTGTATTTGTATAGTGGTATTTGTAAATTCAGACCCTAGTATTTATAAAGTAGTTTTAGCCACTTCTAGGAGAATTCGACTCAACCAAGTGAAGAGACACAACCCTAGTGCCATATCACACTTGTATTTATATGTGAGTTTGGTGTCTCATTTACACACACTCACTCACTCATCTAGTGCGCATATCTTGAAGGAAATTGCAGTTGCAGGAGGAACGAGAAGAGAGGCACATGCTCAATCTTGGTATGTCTTTGGTGTTTTGGTCTTAGTCTTGGCATTTTATTGGAAATCTATTTTTGAGGAATTTTTGTTGGGTTTTCTCCCCCATCAGAGTTTCCCAGGATAAAATGTTGTGTACCTTGTGATTGTGTTTCTTTCAGTGATCATCTTTATACTGTTGTTTTGGAAATGCATTGAATGCTCATGTAATTTGGAAATAACCTAATAAAAAAGTAAAAAATTAACAACTACATGTAGAATAGTATACAAGACTATGCAAGTCTTTCCCAATCCATGTGAATATGGATGGATGTATTTGAGACCATTAATACCTCCCTAGATAAGAGGGAGTGTTGATATTATGGTAGTTGTGGGAGGTATTAACCTCCATATGTAACCTTTGACTAGAATAGAATATTCTGAAATCAAGAGAAACCCTAAAAATATGTGTGAAAACCTTATAAGACATGTCGTCTCAACGGAATATATAATATTAAGGTATTATCCTTTAGGAAGACAAGTCGACCTCACAGGAAAAATATAAACATAAAATATAATGACTAGAAAGCTAGGTTGGCCCAACAAGAAAAGTCACTGGACAGATTAATATAAATAGAGGACATCTTGGTTCATTTGTTCACTCACTCTCACTCAGGAAACCAGAAACAGTGCACAAGTTTGGAGGTGGAGGAGCAGCAGCTGAAATTGTATGGTTTTCTCTTGTTTAGTCTTTATGGTACTTTCTCTTGTGTGCTACCATTGGAAAATGTGCGCTCTCTTGGTTATCTGTTGGTTATGGTGTGGCTTCCTAGAATCACTATTTATATCATAGGTTAAGTTGCTCGAGGGTGGATTTATGCCCATGGTTGGGTGACAATGGTGTAGAATTGTTTATGGTGAAACGAGCACAACATTCTAACAATTTGTACAAAGGACAAAAGTTCTAGAATCAACTCGATCCAATGGCTCTAATATACTACGTTTCTATAATGCATAAATAGCCTTTTGTACCATAAAGACATTGATTTTCATAGAACTTGCATGAAGACATGTAGACCAATGGAAAGTGGGAAGTGTAGCTTGGGAAAACAATATATGAAATATGAAGTGACTCATGCATGGGACTCAAAGCAGTAACCATTCCCCATGGATTTATGTCGACAAAAAGGTTGTAAGATGTGTCAATTTTGCAGTCTGAAAAGTGATCTAAAAAGTTAGAAATGAAGTGCCAATTCTTCCTTAAAAATATGGTAATTCCTTGACCTCTTTGGAATCAAAAGTGTTCTAACATTAAATCTATTGTAGGCACAAATGTACTGTTAAAAAACTACAAAATATTGACTTTTCTTAAATCAATTTGTCGAAAATCTTAATTTTGAAGGTATGTGGAGGGTAGGGACCTAATACGTGCCCTCATGGTGAAGTTTAACTCCCACAATAATTGGTCCATGAAGGTTGGATAGACCTCCTAGAGAAGTGCATCCTCTTTTAGTGCTAGTGTAACTCCTAAACAATGCTAAGAATACACTAGTGGGTTGCCCTCATAGGGAATGTGTAATTGTTGAAACAAATGTTGACAAGTTTTCCAACTTAACTCATGGAATAAAGGCTCCATAAATGAACAATTTGACATATTAATCTTGGAAATAAATTGATTCTAAGGAACTTCCCTAAAAATATCATAACAACAAAGCCTCATAATCTACACTAGGGCACATTCCCAAGGTAATATAGGTTGAATGAGTGTACTTTGACATACATTTAATGTCAATCTTAAAAAAATGGGACCATAAGTGTTATGAGGAAAATCACTGTATGGCATGGGGTAAACCACAACAGACGGAAATGACTACAGAAATCAACTCTAATCTCAAGTATGCTATATAAACAAATATGATAACAAGATAAGATAAAGAGCCTACCTCATCCAGATGTTCGATGAAGTCCACCGTTGAGCACTTGACTCAAAGCAATACACCTGCAACTTGTCCTCAACAACCAATATAGGCAAGCATATGGTGATAATATATAAAGTTAACACATTCAATAGCATAATCCATCAATATTCATAACAAATACGCCGATGGAATAACAATTCAAATATTTGCAAGACATTAATTGGATGAGAAAAGAGTATTCCTATTAAAATGTAATCAACAAAAGTGCATGAATGAAAAAAAATTGTGTCAGCACATTCACAATCGAGAAACTAAGTCCCTTCTAGCTGGGCCTCCACCACTTCAATCCTCCACCAAAGGCAAGCTCATATAAGAGAGAAAATGAGGTTCTCCATCAAATAGGGAAGAGCATGGGGTCTAAACAATGTGTTCAGACTTAAAAGGACAAAGGGATGCAGACTCAATATGAAGTGAATAATTTCTCCAAAGTAACTTTTCTCTCAAAGTCAAATTCTTCTCCTCATTTCCACATCTTGGATAAGGCCCATTTATAGCCTTCAAATGGAATTGAAGGACTGAGTCAAAACATTTCCAGTATATGGAAGGTTAAGGATCATGGATCTCGTGACGTGACATGGAAACCCGACACCATTTTTTAATTTTGGGCACATAAACCGATGTACGCAAGTTGTAATGGTGCCACTATGTATACACATGTTGTATAGATGTTAGGGCACGCATATGTGGAAAAATACAATTTTTATCTCTGGGAACTACAAAAAGGGACTTCAAGTATGCATAGGGAAATGGAAAAGGCCTTCTGAGCAAGTTTGCATAGGGTGAGGCAAATATTGCTATAACAAATGCCCCCTAATGTATGAGGTCAGAGGAGTATTTGTGATGGCCAAAATATATTATAAATCCCAAAAGTGGAGTAATGGAGACCCATCTAGATGAACTAGTTGCTCAAAATAATATTACAATCCATACTGACTTTGCACACATGGATGCCAATTTGAATTACACTGCAGATCCATGTGAAAATATACCAAATAGTTGTTCATGGCCTTGAATAGGCAATACAAAAGTAGATACATGCCATATATTTTCATAGTCGCAAACAAGGCCCAGTGAAAACCAGTCTCAAAATCAATCTGAATATATCTATATACAATGGAGTACAATCTGATTTCCCATAATCACTGAAGTCATATAGGTACTGGTCCCATGAAATATAACAATATCTCAAGAAATATGCGACTATGAACCGATGTCTTCAAGTCTTATACACGATCTGCCAAAGGTGCAAGTCTACATTATGTGGATAAAGGAGTTGAGTTCGAACATAATGAGACTTCGTTTGATTACCGGTCATTAAGGTATATCGTTAACAAACGTGATACATCCTATTGATAATGAAAGTAGGTATCAAGGCACCGAGTACATTCTTACAAGTGTAAATAAAGGTGTTGAGGTCGAACACTTGAATAATCCATTGATCATGAGACATTGATGTATTCCCAACTGTCGATGGTGAGAGAACCTGCAATTGATGATAGCAAGCCTCTAGGTACTCATAGGATTCTAGGTCTCGTTTCCAGAATAGATGGGCTGAAATCGATGGAAGGAGAGCCACTGAAAGGAGAGAATTAAGGAATCTCTCATCATTCAACACAAAGTACAAAGTAGGAGCTTGATTATTTGGAGGAAATCAGACGAATAACATGTTCATGAATCAATGACCATGTGAATCTTTTGCGTGCACCAGATGCAAGTAGTGCACAAAAAAGACCCTTTGAATAGCATCCAATAAGGAAAATTTCCAACAAAGGTGAGGAAACCATCAATAAGGATAATGGAATCCAAGACATTGCACGAATCCCATTGTGTGAATAGATTTCTTACCATCGAACACAAGGGAAACCCCCCAGTCAACGACCAATGAGGAAATGTCAACTGCTAGGTTCAAGGTTACCTACCATAATGAACGTAGGACCAAGGTGCATGATAGGACTACAACTTCATGTAACTCTGAGACACACTGAGGGTATGTCCGACATGCAAAGTCAAGAGTTCTAAAAAATGGCCGACACGGGCTGATAGACATCCTTTGAACCAAAGCATGAGACGCACCAATCAAACTCTCCATAGGGACTGGAAGAGTAACCAGTCAAGGGAGTAAACTCTAAGTAATGAGCTCAGCTTCCTAAGGTCATGCTACACCCAAAATTTTGATGACAAGTGGACTCAAAAGTTTGTTCTTTGTTCAAAGGCGACACAATTGCTGCCAACATAAGTAATATTATTTTCCCACCAGTCTTTTTTTTTTATCATAGTCAAATGAATGTTATGATACAAAGGAGAAAACGAGTGTCGCTAGTAAGCAAATAGTTCCAATAGTGGAACATGCCTATTCTTAATGTAAGGAGGTGCATGCAAGATATGGACACTTGGAATAATGTTTCCTCTTGGGGTATAGGGTGTCAAGCTACAAAGGATATAAATAAGGCTCTGCTTGGTTGATGATGCAAATTGCTGAGGTGATAGGCTTATAATGCGAAAGAGAGAACTGAAAATAGGATCAATACTGCAAGAAAGAGAATGAGATGCAATTACAACTTAACGCCAAAGAATGTCCTCTCTCATAAATTTAGTCTACTTGGTTTGAAAAATGGGTAAACTTACACCAAATAGACATCCTTTCAAATTCAATTTATGAGTGTGAAAGCGACAAGTTTACTCGACAATATTTTCTCTTTTTGGGAGAGTCAGAAAAGAGCTTAAACTAGACTTGTTGGGAGTCCCACTTGGTATAGGTCAGCATGCTTATGAGTAAGAAATGAGGTTCAAACGCAAAGTCATATATGAGTTATAAGGGACTCCAAGTCTTACGGACAAAATCTATGCATGGGCACCGAATGGCACAGAGGTTCTAACTAGGGCACCCATGTTTGGTAAGTCTCTACCATTCAATAACAACACTTCTAGTTGTAGAAAGAAGGTCGTGTGTCACTACTAAATGGTTTTGTACCTAAGGCATACGAATTGCAGTGATAGTATAATGCAAATGTGCAAAATGGAGTGATGGCCTATCCTATATGTTGGTCAATGAAAATACCTTCCAAAGTTATGAACAGGTGACATGGCACTACAAACCACAAGAATACCTGGATAAAACCACCAAAACCAACTCCATCCACTGCTTTATTAGTCCATTAGGCCAAAATAATAGTAAAAACTATGCAAAGTGCGTAAAATTTTTCTATAAATAGTAAAAATAACCAATTTTACTATATCATTTGTATTTTTTACCCAAATAGTGCATTTTCGACCAAATTGCCCCTGAATTTCAACTGTGGATTGTGGGAGCCACGGGTGACAGAATTGACAACCGTCTGGACCAAGTAAGTAATCTTTCCCTTCTCTTCATTTCTAGTGGATAAGTATTTGCAATTAGGTCTCATTTTTTTAGTATTTCAAAGCGCAAATTAGAAACTAGGGTATATGCAGGCTATAGATCATTAGGTCGTGTCTACAAATCCATATACATGATTTTTATCAAAACAGACCGCATATATGTAGCTCTATACGTGACTGTGTAAGATGTAGCTCACATACAAGTCTGTGGATTTCATTTTTAAAATGTCACTGACTCAAAAATGATTTTAAACTTGCAGGATGGTGCTAGAGTGGAGAGAAAGAGAGCATGAAGAGGTTGATGTTGCAGTGGAGAGAAAGAGAGCATGAAGAGGTTGATGTTGCAGTGGAGAGAGATCCAGGGGCCCAAATGGTATTAAGAAGATGTGGGATATATAAATTTTGGGCTCTCAAAGGCATGAGGGCTCAAGTGAGACTACTCCATATGTTGGTGAACTACTAGGATCCAGATATAGAAACCTTCAACCTCAATGGACAACGATTGAGGATTGAAGTTGAGGACATATACTTTTTGACAATATTTTCACATCGAGGTAAGGCGGTGAACCTCAAATCCCAGGGAGATAGGAGTGGCATGAACATAGACGAATACATAGCCACTCATTGCACTATAGGGACCGAGAAGGTAGGGAGCCAACTCTCGATCAAAGAAATCAACAATTTGAGTCTCAAGATAGTTTTCCTAGTGTTGAAACGGGTCATAGGGTCGGCCTCGTTGGATCAGGAATCAAGGCCACTTATGTTCTATTCAGTGGAGTGCTTGCGACCCATGGTTTATGACTGGTGCACCTCATTGTTGGCCAACATGAAGATCCAATTAATAGACTACAAACAGGGTAGAAAGAGGAACTTTGAGTTCACATCTATCCTATGTAGTTTTTTCTTCGAGCATATTCCAGGCTTGGGCCCTAGAGTCGATATTGTTCTGCATGGACTTCCCGATCCATCCATGGCATGATGGACCAAGGTGATGAGGTGGTTGGGGGGTAGTAGGGTACCGACACCCTTCAACAATGATTTTTTATTCTAGTGGCGTCAGTAGGTGATAGTTATGGAGGACTACCCTTATGCAGGGATCGACTTTAGAGGAGATCCAAACATGCCATTACCACCAAGTTTCGCCTACGGAGACATAGGTATGAATTTTTTTTTTGAATATTTCATTTTTTTTATTTTAGTATGTTACACAGATGTGGTTTTGTGACGGATAGACAGACTTCAATGAAATTGACAGAGGTATTGGGGGAATGATCCAGTAGGAGGAGACGCTGAGAGAGTGTTTCAAAAAGTGAAGGGCAATCAGTCTTGTTTGACACAAATAATTCCCATGGTTCATGTAGAGGATCTCTCGGAGGTGATGCAACGATATGTGGTAGGTGTGCCCCATGCTTTGGTGTGACTCTTCTGGTGTCTTGCAAACACCGTACTATGCTATCATGACACACATCCGACACCACAAGCGTAGATGTCGTGATTACTATATTGTAATGACCCTTTTCTTATTACTGTGAATAACTTCATAATTAATCCTAAACATTAGCTAAATTATAATTAATTATTATATAACCTTAATTAATTATAAGTTATTAATTAATTATTTTGATTATAATTAGCTGAAGTATGATTAACTCATTGATTAAGGGTTAATGAACGATTAATTATTAAATGAGACATTAAATGATTAAGTATTAAACTAATGGTTAGTGATTAATTGATTATTAATAAAGTAATTGATTAATTATTTAAATAAACAAATGGGGGAAAATAAAAATAAAAAAAAATAAGGTTAAATGGGGTTACGTATCCCATGAGGGATAACGTAACCCATACGTTAAAGGGAATATTTAATAAAGGATAAGACCATTAATAAAGAACTAAATGAACAGATAAGGCTTTAATGAATGGATAAGGTGTTTGGTGGGAAATGAATGTGCGAGGGCGGTGAAGGAGGCATAAGGGAAGGAGAAGGACCATGGAGACGATTATTCATTTTTGGAGGGATTGATTCATGCATTCGAGAGGAGAGGGATTTTTGAAGCATTGGGACAGAGTTTGTGGACAGTGGGATTTACAGTGCACCAGGGCTGAGGGGTTTTGGGCTTGGAGGGCTAGGACGTCCATAAATGTCCTAGGGCCAAGCGTACTGGTCGGTAGGGTGGCTGGTTTTGGGGTGTCTTCAGGAGAAAGCTGCTGCGGATTGGTTCAAGCGAAGGGAGACAGCATCAGAACGAGGTATTTAACTTGTTATGAAAATTGTTATGTAAATTTAGCTTGTTATGCAAATGGTTATGTAAATTGTTAATTTATTTATTGAAAAATAGGAGCGAATATGCTAGATTAAAAAAAAAATTAGTAAATTTCAAATTTACTGTTCTATTTTATTTTCTGGTAGTTTAATGAAATCCTGGTCCCTACATCTGGTATCAGAGCATAGGTTAGAAATCTGAGCCTAAAAGGGCCAAAACTCCAAGTCCAAATTGCCCTCCGCTCAACCTGCAAACAACTCCAAGCCTTAGCTCCAGTCCCGCCTGCAAACCAAACGAAATGCACTATTAGTCAATTGTATGAAATTACAAAAAAAAAAACAAGGTAATTCGTATAGTTCTCACTCTTGGTAAATTTAAATTTTCATTTATAACCAGGAAATCAAGAAAATAAGAAAGATACATATGCAGAAATTTAAGTGTCA